>JASAOP010002344.1:0-15382 GCA_030849055.1 Crithidia thermophila | reverse complement strand
CCTTACCTCCTACCAACCCATTACCTCCAGTCTCGTTACCAAATAAAAAAAAACCTTTGAGAAGTGTTTTCACAGTTTAATTGACGTGCTTTCGAAGATTTACAGCCTTTTTTTAAATCGTGGAAGAGAAAGGTAGCAACGTCAACACTCACACAGCAACTATACAAAGATGCTGCCTCAATGGAAGATTCAACACGAAAGCCCGACTGTTTTAACAACAACAGAGTAGAAAAGGTGCAATGGAGAAAAACGAGGAGAAGAGCATCAGAAAAGTGGAGTTTTGTTCAAAGCGACAGCATAGTAAGAAATTAACAAAACTTCTATTGTTATATGAAGAAGTACGAAGCGAAGTAAGCTGCTCTAGCAGGCGAGCAGGACATCTAGCAGCCTCGAGTGGCGTTTGGATGGCAACACCGCCCTGCATATATATATGTTTAACGGGACACACCTTGAGGTTCAATCATTTGTTTATTGCACCGCCAACCGTCTTATCATCACTCAAAAATAGACAAACTTATCAAGAAAATGAGCAACATCGTCAAAGTTTTTTTTTTTTTGTAATTTAAGATGTGTAACAACGCAGTAGTTTTCCTTCGGCAAAAACAAAACAGGAAACAGAAACGTAACCAATGCAATACCATTCAAAAAAAAAAAAACGGATTAAACAACACCAATAACAAAAAAACAGCTGAGCTACCACCGCGAAAGAAAGAGAGAGAAAGTAAAGAAGTGCACACTATCCCTTCTTTTTTTAACATCCTTTTTTTTGTACCTTTTCTTCTCTTCATTAGATATCGGTGACGCCGATTTCGTCCAGGCCGGGTGTCATGTACCGCGTCGGCTTCTTCGCATGCGCCGGCACCGACTTCATACCGCCGCAGGTCGGGTCGACGTCGATGGGCGACTCCCACACCGACCGCCCCGTCAGCAGCACCTCGCGATCCATGTAGTCGACCACGTTCGAGTAGTTGTACTGCACAATGTCGGCCAGGTGCTTCTTCGTGTAGAGGTCGTACTGGTACTTCCACTGCGGGACGTGGGGCCACTGCATGAGCGTCTCCTCCTGCGCCATCTCCCGCTTCAGCGCCTCTTGGTAGACCGGGTCCACCGCCGCGTACGGCTGCGGGGCGGCGGCGGCCGCGTCCTCCTCGACCGACAGCACCGTCGCGCCATCCAGCGAGGTCAGCCCGAGCGACTGCACGTAGGCGAGCCCGTCCTTGCGATCGTAGGTGATGCGCACCTCCCACGGCCCTTCAATCTCGTCCGGGTGCACGGGTCGCGGCACCTCCGACGCATCCGTGTAGCGCGGCGGCGCACGCGTGATGTTTGGGAAGTAGTTGAGCTGGATGACGGCCTTGCTGAGGGCGGAGCGCTGCTGGTACTTGATGTGCTCCAGCGGGCTGCGCGGCGGTGGGGGCCGGGTCATCGGAGCCGGCACGGGCACCTGCGCCGCCTTCAACACGGACGCCGTTGCGGCGGCAGCTGCGCTATCGTCCGGCGTGTTGTCGTTTCCTTCCCCCTCGTCGGCGCTGCGGGAAACCGCTGCACCGCCGCTGAGGACGCCCGGGGCGAGCTCGACGGCCGTGTAGTCGTAGAGGCTGGCCGTCTCGGGCTGACGGGCGCTCCCGGCCCACTTGTAGTACTCCGCGACGTCGCGCTTCTCCGTCACGTACTGCTGCCACAGCTGCTCGGCGTCCTTCTTCGCCTGCAGCACATCGTCCGGCAGCGTCACCGTCAGCGCAACGATGCCTTTGTGTGCGGCGAACTCGTCAAAGCGGCCGAGCAGCTCCCGCAGCCGCTCCGGCTCGACCCGGCGGCTCAGCGTCACCTTCACCGTACTCGTCGGGTCGTGGGCGCCGGGCGGGGGCGGGGGGCCGGGCGGGTAGCGGTAGATGCCCTTCGCCAGCCGCTCCTTGAAGATGCGGACGGCCTCCGCGGTGGCCTCGGCGTCACGCTCGCGGACAACGCGCTTGACGTTGTCCATCGACTCCTCGACCATCTTCAGCCGCGACGGGGCCGGCATTGCGCCGAGCTCCTCTTGGTGCTTCAGGTAGTGTTCCTTGATGGTGCTGAGCATGTTGCGCTCCTTGACGAGGGAGAGCCAGATCTGCTGCAGGTCGGCGAGGCTTTTGCGGCGCAGGCTCTCCAGCGGCCATGCCCCACCGGGGATGGGCGGGCGCTTGTTGTTGAGGAAGTTGTTGTCCACGAACTCGTAGAGGGCCGCAATGTTGGCCAAGCGGAACGTGCGCTGCATTATTGCTGAAAAGTGTCTCTCTTTTTCGATTCTTAGTAAACGCAATAAAAGAAAATAAATTAAGAGAGGAGACTACGTCACTGTCAAACAACTCACACGAGAAGAGATAAAGAAAAAACTGATCACCAACACGATGAGACCACAAGGTGTTTGTTTTTCCTTTACCTTTTTATGTTCGCGACCTTTTCACCGTACGAAACACCGTTCAATACTGTTGTTGAGAGAACAGCAAAATGCAATAGCATGTAAACGCGCAGTTGTGATGAAAGAATAACAGAACAGAGTAGGAAAAAACAGAGAAGATTTGTCGTTAAGAAACGTTTAGGAAAGTGCAAATACAATATAATTTGTTTACCAACATGAGTCAAACACGTAGAATTTAAATCTGACAACTTATCATGTTTTTCCTTTTTGTTTGCAAGTCGTCAAAGCAAAAGTTGTTTTTCTCTGAGTTTTTCCTTTTGTAAATGTCACGTGGTGACATCTGTATAATAATGAATTTTTTTTTTTTTGCGGATGAGAGGTCAGGCGACCTCTATCCCCAACTCTTTTCATGCTTCCACCCTTCTTCACGAGAACATGCGCTGCATCATCTTTTTCTCCTTCTCAGCCTCCGCTTTGCGGCCGTGCTGGATCGCCTCCCGCAGCTGCGCGCACGTCGGATCCGGCGGCATATGCGCTGCCGCATTCGCCGCCTCCAGCGCCTGCACGTCCGTCTCCGCCTCTGCCCAGGCACTCAGCTTCACAAAGCACGAGGCCCGGCGCAGCAGTGCTCGACCTGCAGGCGTCACCGTTGTTGCCGCCGCCCCTGCAACGCTACTTGCTGTTGTGGTTGCTATTGTCGATGCCTCGGCAGATTTCTGCGTCGCGTCCAGCGCAGCCCGCAGCTTTGGCTGCGTCAGAATCGCAGTGGCGCACGTCACGCCTTCCCGGTACCGCCCGAGCTTTAAATGTACCAGGGCGAGGTTGTTTAAGGTGGTGGCGTAGAGCTGGAGCATTTCCTGGAGTTGCTCGGGTGAAGGAGAAGAGGGGGCGTCAGCAGAGGATGGCTGGGAACCGTCGGTGGTGGAGGGAGGGGGCGGACGCCGACGCTGCTGCAGCAGCTGCACCAATCCGCTGTTGCCGCCGTCGTCGTGCCCTTGCGAGGCGGCGCCTGCCTGGGCGGTGTTGCCACCTCCCAGTGATGAAGGTGAGGAGGGATGGCGGGAAGGGCCGGTCACCTCCTGCGGCAGGTACTCGGCGAGGTAGAGGTAGACTCGCTTGTACTGAAAGGACGCGTTGCGGAGGTTGTTGGCTTGCAGGGCTGCGGTGCCGGCTGACTTGGCGGCTTGCGCGTTTTGAAGGCAGTACGCCACCTTGGAGAGTGTGGGGGTGGAGGAAGAGGCCGCCATGGTTGCTGGGAAAATATGTGACAAGGTTTTCTTTTCCTTTACTATAATAGTGTCAGCAAAGATGGGTGAAGAGGATGAAAAAAAGACAGAAGTGTTGACAAGAAGACAGCGGGGAGAAAGCAAGAGGTCGTCAAAGGCGTAGCGACTACCAGCACGACAACAACAAACAATTGTTGTACGTTTTTTTCCCTAAACTGCATCAGTTACTATTGAGGAGATGAAACACCCGGTATGCAAGATATTTTTTTTTTTCGTGAGTAGAAACAATATCTGTGATCAAAATAAAAAGCATACGCAAATTCAAGGAGTGCTCAGCGAAGGCGCTTGTTGTTCTTGCAGCGTCATTATACACTTTCTTCATTCGAGGACGATGAAGTGACGCGCTTCAAATAAATAATAATATCCCTCACGACGTCTTTGTGTACCGCTGCGCCAAACGCGTCTCCGACCGTTTCTCCAGCGCGCGCAGTTTTTGCAGTGCCTGGTGCATGTCTGGCGGCAGCGGCACCTGCACCACTACACAGCCCACCTCTGCATTCACCTCCTGCGGTGGGGCAAAGATGCGAATCGCATACGCGTGCAGCGCGGCCCGCTCCAGCCCAAAGGACGCCGCCTTCCCTGCCTTGCCAGCTCCCATCTCCGGGTGATAGCGGCCGTCCCCAATCAGCGGGAAACCGAGCTGGGCGAAGTGCTGCCGGATCTGGTGCCGCCGCCCACTGTCCAGCTCCACCTCCACGTAAGCCACGCCGACGGACGCGAACCATTCCAGCACGCGGTAGCGGGTGACGGCGGCGCGGCGGTCGTGCAGGGCAGCGTGGGGGCGGCTGTACTTCTGCTGCGGGGCAGGCAGGTTCGACGCGGGCCGCTGAACAGCAGACGACGTCCCTCCCGCCGCGTAGACGGGGGCGCAGATCACCGCCGCCGACTGCGAAGACAAAAAAGGGTCTGTGGAGAACATCGGAGGTGGGCGAGGAGTGGCCGCTGAAGAGGAAGAAGAGGAGGGCAGAGGCGGCCACCGCTGCACCAGAGCTCGGTACGTCTTCACCATGCGATGCTCCCGTGTCATGGCATCCGTGGCACAGTGCAGGGCGGCGGCGTCGCGGGTCACCAACACCACCCCGCTCGTGCCCACGTCGATGCGATTCACCAAACCTTGCTGGTGCAACACAGGCACCACCGCGGCATCGCCTTCTCCGGCTTCTCCGATGCGCGTTTTCGCTTCCGCTGCGCCATGCTGCTTGGCAAGAGGATTGGAGCTTTGCAGGGCGACGCCGCGCCACGGCAGCTGACGCGATAGGAGAGAAAAGATCAGAGTCGGGTAGTGGGCGTGCAACGTGCAGGTGGCGTGCGCAGGCTTGAACAGCGCATACAGGCCGTAGGGCAGCTGCGGCGGGCCCGCAACGACGTGAGCGGAGGCGTCCGTGACAGATGTCATAGGACTCCTCCGCAAAGCTTCATCACACCTCGTCATTGATGTTTTCTCAATATTATTATGCTTCTCTTCCCCTTCCACCTCCACCTTCTCACCTCCTTTCTTCACGGCACGCCAGTGCGCTACCGCAGCGTTAATGTCCACCGAATACACATCCAGCGCCAGCGGCGGCGCCATCGCGGCTGCATCGCTTATGCGCTGGGTCTCCGTCTGTTTGCCACTCCTGCCACGGCTGTCGGCGCTCTCGTTTGTCACATTGCGGTGGCTGCTCTTCGCTTCTTCGCCGCGGATGTAGCGGGCAAAGAAGGCCTCCGTGGCACTTGTCGGGTACCGGTCAACACGCCGCAACGAGCGTCCGACCAGCTGCGCCGCCGCACTGCTGTGCCACGCCTGCGCTGGAAGCACCAGCGATGGCCCGCACGACACTCCCTCCTCGACAGACGCAGAGTCAGAGACTTTTACATTTGCGGTGGCGGCGGCCGGACCACACACACGCTGGAAAAAATGGGGGTGGTAGATGCCCTTGAAGTAGCTCGCCACAGCGTGGGCCTTGTCGTGCGGCACGGCAAAGAACAGTATCGCTGGCAAGGTGGAAAGCAGCTGGCTGGGAGAGCCGTGGGCGAGGTGCTGCAGGAGAATGGCGGTGGTGATGGCCGCCGCACTCTCCGGCGCGAGCACAGGCACCACCTCACAAGTCCTCTCATGAACATTTGCGTCCTTTTCTTTTTCTGCTTCTTCGCCAGAAGTGCTGTGTTCTTCACGGAAACCGTTCAACACGCGGCTCAGCTCACGCAGTGCCACACCGGCGCCATCGCCCACCTGACTCAGCGTTTCGCAATAGAGGGAGAGGTGATAGTTGAAGCGGCTCTGCGTGCGGCGGCACAGCACATCGAACACCTCCGCCGAGACACGCCGCACCGACGTCACCTCCGGCAGCGGCGGCAGCTCAACACCGACGGATGCGGCTTCGGATGCGAAGACGGACGACGGTGCACGGAGTGAGCTGTTCGGCGCGTCTTCCACGCTGCCGATGAGTTGCTCCCATGTGAACGTTGTCTCCTTTCCAGTAAGGTGCGCAGGAGCAAGGGCAGGGGCAGTGGCAGCCGGCGGGCAACACGCGGCATCGTACTCCGCCTGCGTCGGCGGCCTCAGCAGCGCCATCGCCGTCTCCGCAAATGCCCCCTCCACGCGCATCACCACGGCGGACATCCTCCTCTCATCCTCAACCTTATCCTCACTACCACCACCACTGCCCCCCGTCGTGATCGTCTTCCGCTGCGGAGACAACAAACTTCGTACCTGCCGTGCTGTCATGCTGCTGCCCACCGTCACAAACAGGAGATGCACATAGTCCATCACCGAGGCGTAGTCCGGCGCCGTGTGGAGAAAAAGAGAGTGGTGCAGCTGCCGCCGTGCGCGCTGCAGCAGCAACAGCCGACACGTCTCCGTTTCCGTTCTCATGTCCCCATCTCCCGCTGCCTCGAGGACGTGACCCAGCACACACAGCGGGTACCACGGAAGCTTCTCTAGCGCCTCGCACCGCTCCAGGTACGGGTGAACAGCAGACCCGCCACGTCGACGAGCGGCAGCGGTGGTGGGGCTCGCGTTGACGTCGAAAGGCTCGGCGAAGCGCACGAGAGACGGGGGAAGGCTTCGGGGCAGGTGCTGCAGTGCCCAGAGACGACGGCGCAGCTGAACAACGCAGGAGGGCGGGGCACCGCGTGTGCGACCTTCCGCCACCTCTCTAGCCGCTACGGCACGCACCTCCGCCTCGGCCAAAACCGTGAGGCTTCTCTCCTCTTCTTCCTTTTCTTCCCCTGTCATGGCATCCTCAGCGTGAGCGGAAGAAAGGCTGTCAGAAGATGCTGGATTGGTGCTTCTTGGCCATAGAACACGCAGGCCGGGGGACGGTGGCGATACCAGCAGTCGTAGCTCAGCCTCCGTGACGGGTGCCAGGGCTAATTGCTGAGGCAGCCGAGAAAACGAGCCAAGCTTTTTCTTCTCTCCTGACGACTGCTGATTTTCTTGTAGCGACGGACGAAGCCACGCGCGGTAGCGGTGCCGTAGAGCTGCTGGGCTGAAGAGCGCCTCCACCGCCGACGCCTCCGCCTCCTGTCCCACAGAGGACGAACGAGAAGAAGCTGAAGATGAAGGAGTGTGGGTGGCGTGCAGCAAAAGTGCCAGCGCGCGTCTCCACTCCCCTCGTATGAGCAAGGGGGCGTAGGACGCGTTCTCCGCTCCATCCTGTTCCTCTGTCTCTCCGTTTTCGTCCACCACCCCGTGACGTTCCACGGGGCCGTCAGCGTCCCCGTCGCTGCCGAATGCGAGGGGCTCGTCAGAGCCGCCCGCCTTGCGTGGGGGATGGTGGTGCTGCAAGACTTCGGCGTGCCACTGCGCCGCCCAGTGCGCCAGCCGCTTCTCCGCTGCCACCACCCCTTCTTCCATTCCTTCTTCTGCCTTTTCTGCCTTCCCCCTTTGCAGAGCAACAGGGCCAGCGTGACGTGCCGCTGTCGTGGCGTCTGTCCACATCCGGGAGCGGGGAATGGAGAAAGGACCGTGCCACAAGACGTTGCTCCCTTGTCGTTTCTGTTGTGCTTGTGGTGGTGGTGGGGCGAGTGCCGCGGCGACAGCAGCATCGTAGTGGCGGTGGAGGAAGTCAGCCGTGGGCACACGCACCGCCGCCTGACGCACATCATTCAGGAGACTCGCGAGGTGGGCCAGCAGTCGCCGCTCCATCAACGTCACGCTGGGCGAGGACGAGGTGGTAGCGTCACCGTGCGGCTGCATCGCGTTTGCGGACAGCAGTGAAGAGGGCGATTTGTGTGCGGTGTGGCAGACGTCTGCGAGTGTCGTCGCCGCTGCAGTCGACCGCTGGCCCGCAGCACGCGCCCACTCACCATCATCACCACCACCACCCCTGCGCGTGTTGACGGAGACGTTCGACGAGGCGGTGGGGTGTCGTTGGGTGGCACACCACCGACGAAACTCTGCGAGACGGTCTAGGGCATCTTGAAGGCGCTGCAGACGCAGTGCTCGGTCAGAACTCGTGGCCTCGTCAGGAGCGCGGAGAGGAGCGGCACGCTGCCGCTTCGTCAAAGTGCGCTGGCGTTCCGAATCTCCACTTTTGTTGCTGTGATTGCGTTTCGTGGTGGAGGAGAGCGACTTGTTGGAGAAAGCGCGATGCTGCGCGGAGGTGCAGGAAAGCCTTACACCCGCTACTGAAAAGAGTGTGTTGTTTCGACTTGCACGCAAGTTTGAAAAAGAGGAAGAGCCCCACCGGGACTGCACCGTACACGCTGTCCGAGAAGACAACGTCGAGTTTGCTTTCATAGCAGTTTTCGCGCGAGGGCAGATTAGAAAAAAAAAAACACACAAGACAACGTGACAGTTGAGTGCGAGAAGAACAAATAAAAGTCAAAGAGAAGAAAAGAAAGCTGCACTGCAAATCACCAATTAAAGCTACAGTATGCTGTTTCTGAATGCACTGAGGAAAAAAGAAAAAGAGCATGTCAGGTTCAGCAACCATAATTGGAAGCAGGTTAAAAAAGGAAGGGGATGTGAAAAAAAGAGAGAGATTGCAGAGAGCCAGTAAATTGGGAGCAAGAACTCACTTCTCGTCATCTACTTATACACATTAAAAAAAAAGTTTTTTTTTTTTAAAGTGATTCGAGTGCACGATCCGATGCGTCAACGTCGCCATCATTTCATTCGTTTTGTATTGGCCTCCCAACATTCACAACATCTACCGTCGTCACTTTACAGTACACTCACACACACAGAGAGAAAGAGAGAGAGCCTTGCACAGTTTACGTGGAGTAAAATTCATCCAAAAGGTATCCTTTTTTTTTATTTTGAGTTCACGTCTTGAGTATGTATACTTTCTTGCCAACTCAATATGGGGAAACAAAAAGCACGGTAAAGTAGAGTAAAAGAAAAGGTTAAATGAGAGCCTTGAGATCACGAGCGGAAGCGGAACAAAGTTGCCAACCACTACAATCATCAATGTCAAAAACAGCTTCTACTTTAGTTCAGAGTACTTCACCGACCTCTCTCTGCGTGTGTGGAGCTTGAGAGTCCAAAATGGAGTACACTGCCCGTTGTGAAACGCTTTTGTTCCTCTATCACAACAACGGAGTGCAAACTTTTGTTTTCGTTTTGTCTGCTGTCACTTTTAGAAAAAGCAGTTGAAGCCTCGTAAAACAAGAAAAAGCGCTCTCCAGATCTTTTAACACGAATTTTTCAAACGGTGCTTCGAGTTTACGTGACTCTTGCAGTGGTCCGCAATGGAGGTACTCTTTAACAAAATCAAACCAAGACGCACGATGGCACACTCACGCGTATCTTTTCCTTCACCACTGAAAGCGCAATAGAAAAAAAAAAGAAATCAGCAACACCGCATACATTCTATTTCCCCTGTTGGCTTTTTCCTTCACTGACAAACAAAAGAACCAATCTGATTTTACAGAAGAATTTGCAGCTGACAGATTCAAAGCGGGCAGGAGATACGGGAAAAGACAATATACATATGCGCATATCGATGAAATAGCAGGCGCAAGTTGGCAATGTAAGATACGCGGTTTGTGTGCCTTGCGTCGAGCGGAAGCCACAGTCTTTTTTTTTTTTTTTAATGAGTAGTAGCGTGGAAAAAAAAAGCCGAAGAAGTAAGAAAAAGAATTTATGGCAATACAAGAAACAAAAAAAAGAAAAAGAAAGGTAAAGGAGACGAGGGAAAGCAAACAAACAAAGCAAAAAAACACGGCAGGAAACAACAACAGGCGTTGAGAAGAAGAAAAAAAGGTATATAAATGCTGACGGGTATAAAATGTTGTGTCGTGTATATAATTAAAAAGAAATACGTTAATCAAATGTTTTATCTTAACTGAATACTCATTGTAGCTTTTTTTTTTTTGTGGTGCTTGGGTTGTTGCCTGCGTTTTGCCTGCGCGTGTTCAACGTTCGAATACACCCCATTACTTCTACCCCTACAGGAAAGAGAATCAGGGAGGTGAAAAATGCCCTTTGCAGAGAAAAAGGCGGAGAAAAGAAGAGAAACAGAAACGCAATAAAAAAAGCCACTGTCAACAACGAATTCTAATATAAAAAGATCCGTCATGTGTACTCCTCTGCTCACGTTTCTTCCTCTTTCCCTTTTTTTTTCTAAAGAGCATTCGAAAAAAAAAAACCTGATGAGAAGCGAGAATACTGTTTTGTTTTCTTCTACGCGTACTCGACGTCCTTCAGCGGCACCTCGACCGACTCACGCCACGCGTGGTCGAGGTAGTTGAAGGCGCGATCCAGCGCGGTGCCCTTCACCGCGTCGGACAGCTTCCCCGAAGCGCGCGAGATCAGCGAGTCGAAGTTGAGGAACTGGAAGAGCTTGTTGCCACTCGTCGCGTACACCTGCAGCGCCGTCGCCTGGACCGACTCCGCCGGCAGCGGGAGGAAGAACGGGGGCTGGTTGCCCACCGTCTCCAGCGCCACGGATGGCAGCACGCAGGCAACCTCCGACAGGGGAATCACCTGCTTGATGCCCACCTCACGCGGCGGCTGGGCAGCAGCGGCGGCAGCGGCGGCCTGCTCCGGTGCCTCCTTGCCGGTCGCCGCGACCGTCGCGGCCTGCTTGGCAGCCGCAAAGGCGTCCTTCACCGCCTCCGTCGCCTTAGCGATCGCCGACGACGTCTCGGCGAAGAAGCAGAGGTGGTGGCGGGTGATCTGGATGTGCCCGCTGATCTGCAGGCCGCCGTGCATGGCGCTGCAGCCGTAGTCGGCCAGCAGCACCTCGCCCGCCTGTGCCAGGTCGGGGAAGTTCTTGCGGAAGTTGTCGCAGTTGTGCTGGTACTCGAGCTGGCGCACCTGTGCCTCGGTGCGGATCGACACGTCGTTGGCGCCCTTCTCGAGCGACGAGACGGCCTGCGAGACGGCGTTCTTGAGGTTGGCGTACACCTCGCTGGCGCTGGCCGTGAGCTGGTCCTTGATGGACTCGCCGCTCTCCGCCGCCGAGGTACGGTTGCGCGCCGCCTCCTCGCCCTCGGCCTGCTCGTGCTGCCGGGCCTCCTCCTTCTGCTTCAGCGCCTCCTGCCGCTGGGCGACGAGCTGGCGGTACTGCTCATCCGGCGTCGCGTCCGTGCAGGCCGGCGCGGGGGCCGGGACGGCACCGCTGTAGGTCAGCGGGATCAGCTCGACATACACCTCCTGCACCGCCGGCGTGGGCTGGGCCTGCTGACCGTGGAAGGTCGCAGCAGCACCAGCATCATAAGCGGGGTTCATTTTTGTTTTTTCTGGAAGTCAGTAAGTTTTTTTTTTTTGCGTGAAAGAGACAGGAAACAAAGTATGCAATGCAGTGAATAGCGATTTTTTTTTCTATATATAGTGATCGAGAATAGGGTGTTAAAAAGTAATTTTCGAAGAGAGAAAATCCTGTGAAAATGCAAGAGGAGAAAATGAAAAGAAGTAATAATTACAAAGCAAGAAACGCGTCGATAAATGTGTTTGGTGCGGCCAGGGGGAAAAAATAGACGTAAAGCGCAGGGAGATAGAGGGGGAAAAAACGTCTTTCGCAAATACGTTAGGCTTACCATAATACAGTTTAACTGCAACGTTGACGATGAGACTGTGCAAAAAAAAAAAAGGTCTTGCATCAAAACCCAGTAGAGCATAACAGATGAAGTCACACGCTTTTCTTTTAAAAGCACATCTGTTAAAAAACCTTAAATGAGGAATAAGACGGTTCTTTTCATCGACATAACTACGACCGCCGCTCCATGTTGGCATAAAGGTTTTTGTTGTTACTCTCCTGTTTGCAAAAAGATGCAGTTTTTTGCTCGTTGTTTATATATATATATTCTAACTGAAACATACACTTCAACAGTGAAGGCCAACGACGAAAAGCAATATCACTAAACAGCAAACGAGAAAAAAAAAGGTCAAGGAGACTGGAGTGAAATAATAATAATAATAATAAAAAAGAAGCGAAAAAGTAAAAAACTGTTGAGCAGTTCAGTAATTAAATAAGTAAGATTTTACGCAAACACGAAAAACTACTTTTAGTCAGATTGTTAAGGCAAATTAAAAAAGGATCTGATGCGGTTTTTCTTTATTACCATTTTTTCTTTAAGCAGCTGTGGCTGAGTGGGCAGAGACAAACACACTCTGAAGAGAGAAACATAAGATAAATTCTACATACATAAACAAAAATAGGAATAATTAGAGTGTATGCCAGTTGCTTTAGTCGCCTATGAAAAGCTATCTGCGTCTTTTTATTTTTATCCGCTTGTAGAAGATGATGTATAAGCACCTGTCCCTTTTTCCAGTGAGTAAACAAACAGCACAAAAAAAAAACAAAGATTAGTATTCTCACAAGAGGAAACGATTCATTTTTTCTTTCAACGCGGCTGCTTGCTCCATGTGCGTACGTATGCGTCCGGGTAGCTTGCTATTCGCGTGTGCGTATGCACTATTCAACAAACACTACAGAGAAGAATATCAATACAAAAAAAAATATAATTGCACAAAATTATTTTGTAAATTACGGATCGGTGCACGGCCAGACAAAAAAAAAGGAGTAATATGAAACAAAGGTGTAGAAGATACTGCGAAAGCGAAGAAAAAAAAACCCTAAAAAAAGGTCTAAAGTGATAAGAAAACAAATAAGAGTTTATTTATACGAGGACTGGTACCTGTCGCGCGCCAACGCACTAGCAGGGACCGTCCGTTCTAATCAAAACTAAAAAGTCTAATTTAAAAAAAAAAAGCAATAACGAATGTTCAAGAGAAAAGAAAGGAGATAAAAGGTAAACAATTTATAAGCCGCTACCAATTGAAAGTCGAGCACATAGCATTTTCTTTTCCCCTCTTGGTCCTCTGTGTATCTGGTCACGTCCCCACGAAGCGCACCTTCGACGCACGGCGACGCAGTGCATCCGGGCTTGCAGACGGAACTCGCGCGAGATCGCCCGGCTGCTGCGAGGGTGAGGTGGGCGGTCGCTGCGGGGACGTTGGGGAGAGGATGGGCTGCGGCGCCGGCGCCATCACCGGCACTAACCCTTGCTGCTGCTGCTGCTGCTGCGTCATGCCATTCTGCGCCGCGTACATGTTGTTGTAGTCGTACGGGTTGGCACTGCCGCTGCTGTTTGGGTTGATGGGGGCAGCGGGGAAGAGCGGCTGGGAGACGGGCTGACGGGGCGGATAGACGCCGACAGGGGTGGAGGTCAGCGTCCATGGGTTGCTGGTGGGCGGGTACGTGCCCATCGACGACTGCATCATTTGTTGGGGCTGCTGCTGCTGCTGCGGCTGCTGCGATGGGGGCGCGAGTTGGTGCTGTGAGCGAACACTGTTCGTGCTGCTGTGCCGCTGCATCGACTGTGGCTGCTGCTGCTGCGGTGGCGGCGGGGGCGGGCGGATGCTGTTCGTGCTCGGCTGCCGCTGCACTACCGACTGACGCTGCTGCTGCTGCTGTGGCTGTGGCTGTGGCTGCTGTGGTGCGGGGCGTACGCTGCGGCTGCTGGGCTGGCGCTGCATCGACGGCTGGCGCTTCNAGCCGCCAATACGTCTCCTCCAGCGCCGTCACGCGGCAGCGGCAGCAGAAGGTGGCGAGGACGGCGACGAACAGCAGCAGGCTGAGGCCGCCGCCCGCCACGAGGAAGAGAAAGGGGAAGAAGTTGGCCGCCTTGGACACACCACTCACCACCACCACCGGCGCACCCGGGGCGGCGGTAGTGGAGCTGCTGTTGTTCATGGCGTAGACGAACCCATCCCCGCTGGCGCTGAAGTACGCGTAGCCTGTGAAAACGGTAGCAGCGTACGACATTAGTAAAAAGGCGGCAAATCTAGAAGGCAAGCCAAAAACCAGAAAAAAAAATGAAATAACAAACAAAGAGAGCTCTGGAAAAAGAAGAAGTAAAAGTAATCTTTTCGCACCGCTGGTGGGAAAACTAGCAGTTAGTAGCAATACTTTGTATTACTAATGTATACAAACACAATTCATGTTGCACGAAGACGGCAAGGAAGAGAGAGTGTAAAGCAGAAAAGGAAATGCAGGAAGGACGAGAAGGGAGGTTGTTAACACTACATGAGTTTTCAAAAACATAGAACTAGATTCCAGATTTTTAATGGATTGAAAGGATACTTGAGGCACGCCTTCTACAAAAAAAGAGCATTTTCTTTGGTAAAAGGAACCAATAGATGTAAACTCCTCCGCTAAACACGTCCACTTTCTTGTGGTAAATCCAACCGAAGAAACTGAAACGACGTCTCACGTTTCCCCCTTTTCAGCATTAAAATAAAGAGACGACAAAAAAGCCTTTTGTTGGTTTTCGCTGTGTCCATAAGACATCAATTGCGCCTTGTTGCGTTGCATGCTGAAGATTATTGCATAGCTAAAACCCTTTTTTTTCATATAAAGAAGTTTAAGAGAATTTACTGGAGAAGAAAAACAAAGAGTTTCTTTTTCAAATTATGATGAAAGAGCTGGACAGCCAACTCTGAGAAGAAAAGTTAAGAGACAATAATAATGTCGAAAGACGAGCAAAACGTCAAGAAAAGCTTCGGGCTACGAATGATGCGAACATTTAGAAAAAACCTAGAAAGATATCAGAATGCTAGTCGGGACTGCGAAAGGCAACACGAGTTCCGATCAGGAAACGCGGTCCTTCGACAGAGGGGAAAAACATAAGTAAGAAAAAAAGCTAAAAACAAAAAAACAAAAAGAGAGAAGAGCATAGCAATAGTAGCGAAAACAGTGTTGCACAGAAAAAGTATGATAGAAAGAGTGACTCAATTACGTGTAAAGAAAATTAACAATTCCAAGCAAATAAAACACAAAAAAAGGAGGAAACAATCAAACAACGATGAGAACCTAACAACAGCAACAAAAAAGACATTCATGGTACATTCTCGTCTACCTTTGCTCTGGCAAAACACAGCAGCAGCTACATGCACCAACAATTGTTACAAAGAAAGAGCTATATACAAAAGTTGTATTGCATCCTCAATTTTACAAAGAATCCGTTAAAAACAAGGCGAAAAACAAACCGCAACGAACAAAGATGAGGCATTTGCCTTCATCAGGTCAATCAATTCTATCACAGAAGAAAAAAAAAAACAGGTGCCAAAGAAGCGCATCTCCAGGTATACGCTTAAACATGCATTTTTCATGTAAACATAAAAGGAAAACTGAGATTCGTTTTCCTTGTTTTCATATCAACATACCTTTTTTTTTTTTTTTACACATTGCCAAGCTATGCGCAGCAACAATGGCGGCAACAGCGAAGAGACATTGAATCTACACCTCTTTTAGCTATTGATGTC
>JASAOP010002343.1:0-15356 GCA_030849055.1 Crithidia thermophila | reverse complement strand
ATGTTCGTCAGCCCGCCCGTCGGCACCAGCGTGATCGTCTTCGGCTCGTGGCTCATCACCAGCTCGATAATGAGATTCACGGCGTGGCGCTCGTCAATTTGGTTTTTGAAGTGCTCCGGGTACGGCACCGTGCCCATGCCCGAGTCGCCGTGGATGTGGCCCGCCGTCATCACTTTGCGCACCAGCGGGCGGTCGCAGCCGGCGGCAATCGGCACTCCGGTGATGCCGGCGATGTCCGCCACAAGCTGCGCGTTGCGCGTCACCTTTTCGAGCGTCTGGTTCCCCACCACCGTCGTGATGGCCAGCAGCTCGATGTCGGGGTTGCCCTGCGCCAGGAGGATGGCGACAGCGTCGTCCAAACCCGGATCGCAGTCGAGAATGATCTTCTTGGGCATGTGTTCTTCTTTCTTTGCGCGTGTGTTTTTTAATTTACTTATTTGTTGCTGTGGGTCGATCGTAGGAAAGAAAGCGCGTTCGAGCGATATTTAACGTGTTCGATATTCTGGTGCTAAAATTGTGCGTGATGGATTTGGAGAAGTGCGCTAATGTCAGCGGGGGACTGGTGCTTTCAGCAGTGATGTAGCATCGAACACAGATGACGGTTCGTATGCAGAAAAAGAAATCGCGCCGATTAAAGTAGAAAAAAAAGGAAGAATTTTTGTCGGTTTGCGTTGCTAGGAACACTTGTCATTTCAAAGCTGTGATAGGGTCCCAGGTAGACAGTTGTTCCCAAACAACACAAAAAGGATAATGAGTCACTTCACTTTAAGCCCTCAACAACACAATGGTAAGATACTTAGACAACACCGGTGCAACACCTGGTTTGTTTCACTTCCCCATTAGTGCGCAATTCGCAGCGCTTGGCTGAAATGCATTTCAACAAAGCTGCTAGTAAACCTAATAAAACTCTTTCATTTTTGGCAAACTAGCTTTCCTGGCAAGTTTGGGGCAGATATGCTCAAAAAGGTTTTCACAGAAGCCATTTTTTTCCCTGTATGTCTTTTTGCTTTAGACGCTGCAAGCACGTCAAAATGATTGAGGATTGCTTTGTGGTACACGTAGCCATCGGATCAGCTGATGGAACGTTCAAATACGGTGAGCACGCGTGTGACATCTCGTCGACTCTATTCTCAAGGTGTTGCACCACAACGGAAAAAAAGACCTTGACATTTTGCAGAAATGAACGCTCATACAAAACGTCGGTATGACTTTTTTTTTTTTAGGGAAACGTTAGGAACACCAGAAATGAGGACGACTTCAAATGATATGCGACTCCGCCATGTGAAGTGGAAAACAGAAAACAAAAACAAAGAAAAGAGAAAGGTAGTAGTGTAATTGGGTAAAGCAATAAAAGTGGTCAAATCAAACAAAAATACTTGCCAGAAAGCTTCTGGAAAAGCAAGCGCATTGAAAACAATAGAAATTGGAGATGCAAAGACAAGGAGGTAAAAATCAAAAGATCGTGGAAGCAAAAACAACAACGAAAAATCTTCTTTCAGGTGTGCATGGGTGCGGGCGTGCGTGCGTGTTTTCCCGTTTCAGGCGGTGGTGACTTCCTTTAAAAGTTTCGTCTTAGCTCGAAAAATGAAAACAAAACCGCAAACAGAAAAAAGAATGCAGAACATCAAAAAAATAAAACCTCACAGAAAAGAGAGAAAAGAACACACAAAGGGGAAGTTTTCTTGTTTTTTTTCCCCCGTATCAGGCAGTTTATTGTTGATAAATAAACTGCATTGCCTCCACGTCTCCGCGACACGTTGGGCATTTTCCGCCGTTAAATCGCACCGCGCAATTCCAGCACGCGCACAGGTGCCTACAGGGGAAGAAGACGGTGTCCTTCCGGTTTTCTAAGCAAATGTTGCACTGCTCCGCCTCAAAGGCAGCCGGCGTGGGCTCGTACCCCGCCGGCGGAGGTCGAGAGCGGACTTGACTGGTTTCTCGGATCTTGTACGTGATGGAGAGGGCCAGCACCACCGCACCGGCGGCGGCCACCTTCTGCACAAAGCTGTACTCGCTGCTGCTGCTGCCGGGGTCCACGATGGACTCGAGCATCTCCTTCTGGCTATTGATGGTGATTTCGTGCTGCTCAATGAGGGACTGCTGATCGCCCAGCTTCTGAAACAGCTTCCAGCCCGCCACGGCGAACGGGACCAGGGCAATGAGCTCTAACCCACTCATGACGGCTGATGTAGAATTGAAGGGGGCGAAACAACAGAAAACTAAGTTTAGAAAGAAAGCGTGCCGGAAGGTGTGCGGGAATAGGTGTTTTCCAACACCAAAAAATGGTAGTTTATTAACGACGCAAACCCTGTGGAAAAGCAAAGGTTTTGCTACAAGCAATACCTTTTTTTGTTGTTGTTGTTAACAAAATCACAAATTACTATCCTCTGGTTACCTGAGCATCCGGGTTCTCCCGCACCTCAGCTATACTTTCGACAAGCAGTGGAACTGTTTAAAATAAAAAAGGAAAGGGAAAAAGAAACGGGAATAACTTTCAACGCTTGTTAAATGACCGATGTGGGGCTCGCACCCTCGAGGAAAATTAAGAGACCTTCGTGATGAGAGAACACGCCATACGAGTAAATAAAAAGTTGTAGAAAAAGGAAGATGGATAATGAGAAGCAATCAAGATATACTTCAGTTGAAGGGTTTTTTTTTCGCTTTTTGAGAGCTGGCAAACGCTGGGCCAACTTGCAATGGCGACTTATTTTGGCTGCATCGTATTTGCTTACACAAGAAACCAATTAAGAAGAAGCAAAACGTAAGCGCATGTAACTTTAAAAATTGCAAAGTGTCCTCATTTAGGTTCTGTAACGTGGTATTCGACTTTTATCGTTCTTTTGCTATCGCATAGGTGCACAACAAAAACAAAAATCTAAACAACGTCTAAAAAGTGTCTCTCGAGGTAGCGTTGCAACGCTCTTGCGTGTGCGTATTGCTGTTCGGATGCACAGTGATGAAGTGCTCTACACACACTCACACACACGCGCAAAGAAAAAAAAAAGGGTCGAGCTCTACAATTAAAGAAAGGTTATTGCACCCTTTTCCTGCGCATCACTCGTTTTTTTTCCTCGTAATTGCATCTGCGTATCTTGCTTTGTGCAAGCTGGCCCCTCCCAATGAGCGTGCCAAAAGCCACGCGTTCTTTTTAGACTCTACTTGTAAAAAGGAAAAATGGGAAAATGCAAACAAAAGAAGAGCGTAATGCAACACAAACGGTGTAAAGTATGTTTACAAATCTTGTGCGGAGAAAAGAAAAAGAAAAAGTTCACCGTAGTGCAGATATTAGGCCTTGTCTACACGCACACACACGCACATTCGTCTCTCCCCTGTCCCCGGACAAACCACACAACACACACACTTTACCGGCGAAGCACGCGGCGTCCCCCATCGGCGAGACCGAAGCCCTGCCACACGGCCACAGTGAAGGTGGGGTCGTCCTCCACACCTGCGGAGATTAGATACCAGAAGTAGGCGAACAGCTCGTAGTCCAGCGTGTCGGCGTGCAACTCCGCCACGTACGCCTCCAGAGCCGCCTTCCACGGCTCCACCTGACGTCGCAGCGACGCCCCTTCAATGCGCGACGGCTGAAAACGTTGCAGGTAGGTCGCACACGGCACGACGCCCTCCTCCGCACTGTCGAGGCGCTCAAACAGCTTCTGAATCACCGCCGTGCGACTGGGCGGGACCGGGGTGGTGAGCATGAGCAGCAGGTCGACCCGCGTCGGGGCCTTCAGCCGCAGCCACTCCAGCTCCACGTCCAGCACACCTCCCAGACCGTCCGGCACCCCGGCGGAGCGGAAGGCCTTCACGAAGGCCTCGATGGGAATCCGCGACGTGCCCCACTCGCGCAGCGCGTCGTAGAGCCGCGCAAAGACGAGGCCGTCGGGCGAGTGGCGACGCATCAGCGCGGCGGTGGCAGCGTGCGCCAGCTGCAGCATCGACATCGTGACAGGCGGGAAGTACTGGCGGAAGGCGGCGACGAGCTCCGCCACCAGCACCCCGTCATTACTCCCGTGTCGGTCACCTTTCAGGTAGTAGAAGAGTTGGTCGGACTGCTGCTGCTGGAAGCCGACCTTCATCGTCTTGCACAGATAGAAGAACTGCCGCGGTGTCAGCTCGGCTCGCACGAGCGCGCCAAAGTCTAAGTCCAGCGGCGTCGCGCGGGCGTGGTCCGGGTAGTTCAAGTCCATCAAGCGGAGACTGCTCAGCAGCGCCAGCGATCCCGTCGCGTGCGTCTCCGGCTCCCCGCTGTCCAGCGCGGCTTCGGCAAAGCGGCCCATCAGCAGCGGGTACTCCGCCACGGTGGGTATCTCCTCACTGAAGAGCAGCTGGTGCAGCAGGCGGAGGTCCACCTTCAGCGGTGGCGTGGACGGCCCGGCCCGACCTCCCCTCTCTTCCTCGCTGTCGTCCTCGTGATTGCTGTTGTTGTCCTCTGCCGGGGCGACGTACTTCAGCAGCAGGTGGGACTGGGAGCTGCTGAGACCACCCACACGCTCCAAAAAGGCAAGAGCCTCTCGAGTGGTCAGCGGTGGTGGGGGTGGCTCCGTCGCCTGCCGTCGTTTACTGTCCGCGTAGTCTAACAAATCCGTCACGTGTTCCTCGAACGGGCTCATCACCTCACTGGACGCGACGACGCCCCGCACCGTGTCGACGATGGCGCTGACTTGCCAGGCGTGAAAAGGGATCAGCTCCCGCAGCGCCAGCGTCACCTCGCCCAGCCGCACACCTGTCTCAACCCTACCGTGCAGCGAGGCTGCCTGCACCGCCTCCTCTTCCAGTGGCAGGACGTGCAGCAGCAGATGGACGTCGCTAGATGAAAAGACGGAGCTGGGGAAGATGGGCGCGACCGACGTAACAATCGCGCGCGGCTCCATCGGAGTGTCCCTCGAGGCCACGCAGCGGCCATCCACGGAGAGAAAGGCGTGTAGGAAGTAGCGGGGTCCACCGACGTCGAGCCGCGGCACGAGGCCGTAGGCGACGCGTTTGTACAGTTTTAGCATAAAGACGGGATCGGACAGCGCCGCCGCCTGCCGCGCGTCGACCGGAAACATCTTTACTCGTATTGCTTGTCTTGTCTATCTAGTAATGGTAATACGTGTGCTGCAAAAAAGAAAACAAATATAAGAAGAGGTGCCTTTTTCAGGAAAAAAGAAAGGAAAATGGATAGAGGAAGAGGTGGACAAGAGAACGAGCAGCAGCATGGCACACGCCATGCTGAATTGAAGAGTTGTTTCTTTTTTTACCAAAATAGGAGTACATGTTCTTTAATCGCCAGAGAGTGCTTCATAAACAGTGCTGCTTTTTTTCCCCCTAGAGTCTGCCACGCGCAAACCGTTTTTTTGTTCTCTCAAATTAATTTGGGTACAAAAAGAGAAACGAGTGGAATCATCAACGAGCAGACAAAGAAAGAAAAAAAAAAAGTGATAATAATTGCACAAAAAAACGATTCTAGGTTACTTTGGCTTGCTGCAGGGCAGTCAACTCCGCATCGAGAGAGTGTAGCGCTTCCTGCTCCTGCGCCAGCAACTCCTCTACCGAGTCGCGCCTTCGCGTCGCCGCCTCCGCTGCACGCTCCAGCTGATGTCGCAGGACGTGCAGGCGCGTCGAAGGTGCTGCGGTGGACGAAAATACTGTGTTCCGCTCTTCGACCTGATCTCCCACACACGCCGCGCACAGCGCCTGCATGTCCGCCTCGGCCGCACGCAGTGCCTGCAGATACACCCGTGCCTCGCTCAGGTACTGCGTGGATGCTGCGGCTGCCGCTTCGTCGTCCACCACGCGTGCCCGCAGCGCTGTGCCGCTGTCACGCAGAGCCGCCACGTCCGCCGCCATCTCGCGCCGCCGCCGCTGCCCTGCCAGGGCGAGTTCCTCCGTCTGTCGCAGGTGCCGGCGGAACACCTCCGTCAACGCAGGCAGCGGTGCCGTGGACGTCGTGTCAACAATCCTCAGCGATTCGGCGAGCAGCGTCGCGGCGCTGTCCATTGGCGGAGGCGACGCGGATGTGGCAGCCGTCCCTCCTCCAGCAGCGACCCGATCAATATTTGGAGTTTTCTGCTCTGCGGTATCTCGCAGTGGGGACCACAGCACATGCGGTGCGGCTTTTCCCGCATTCCCAGCTGAGGCGCCAGTCGCAGCGGCACCCGCACGCTCCAGCGCGGTTGGCAGTTCCGGGTACTGCGTGCACAGCCGTCGCCACCGCCGCTCCTCCTCCTGCGTCTCCCACGCGGACGGTAGAAAAAGTCGGCAGCGGCACAGCAGGGCCGGCAGCTCCACCACGTTCCGCAGTTCCGGGGCGAGTGTGCTCACGTACCGCGCGCATGTCCGCAGAACCATCAGCACCGTCTTCTCCGACACCGCCGCCGCGGCAGTGCGACTCAGCGCCGCAGCGTGACGGTGCAACTCGAACTTGATGCAGGCTTCATAAAGTGACAGGACGTGGCGCAGGGCGTCGTGTCGTGCTGCCGCGGTGGTGGCCTCCGCACACGCCCTGCGCAGTGAGCAGAACAGGGCGTCGTCGCGGTGGTGTTTGCTGTGGCACAGCCGCAGTGCCGCCTCCGCCGCGGCTGCCGTGACGTGTTTCAGCGTCACCGTCGTGCTGGCCGGGCCGCTGGTGTTGTCGTCGCATGTTTCGCGATGACGGGTGAAGTATGCGTGGAAGAAAGGTGTATGCTGCATGAGCCGCTGCTTGGAGAAGTACAGCGTGTGTTCGCCGCCTTGCACAACGAAGCTGATCACATCGTCTCCGCTCGTCGCTGACACAGCGGTCTCAGAGGGCTCCATTGCGCAAATGAAATAAAACTTGAAATGAGAAGTGCGAGCTCTTTTTTTCCTCGATGTGTTGACGTCTGTAATCCGTTGTTGTTTTGGTTGTCTGCAGTTTTGTATTCTTCGGAAGTCACCTCAGCACCAAGAAAAAAAAAAACACGAGAAGACAAGTAGACGTTTGGTAAATCGGTGAAAAGGGATTGTTGACGGGTCGGCGTCAGTTAAGGAAGAAGAAGTGAATAAAGGACGAGAGCAGTAAAGGAGCAACCGGAGTTAGGTCTCGATAGCGACGGCAGTGGAAACACAACACCAAGGAAAGAAAACTATCATGTATGCGACTATGATGTAGTGCAATGCCAAGAAGAGTAAAGACAATCGTTCTGACGTAGAGGAGTATCGTAGACGAGGAGGGAAAAAGTAGCGTGAGCAATGCCATGTTCAGTAAAAAAAAAAAAGAGTCTCCTTTCTTTACAGTAACGTACACCAGCGTCAGCCCCGTGCCTCAAATTTTGCAACTTATGGCATCCCCAGCGGTCATACACACACACAGCAAAAGAAAACGTAACGATCCGCTCTTGTTGTTTTTCTGATAAACTTTTATGTATGTGTGAGCGTCAAAGTGACCCGACGTAGTTGCTGAATTATTCTCATAAACCGTCGTCACAGGCAGCCATCCTTTTTCTTTTCCTGCGTAAACTGCAAGCCGCATCAGAAACGGCAGGAGTTTGTATGTTACCCTTTCGCCTTTCTTCACCCCGCTAGTCCTGCTTGCGATGAGCGGAACGGCTGCGGGAGCGCCGGACCACCGTCTTCAGTGCCGGCACGGCTTCTGTCACGACGGTAGCGGCGGGGGACGGTGCGTGGGCTTTTGGCAAGAACGGGTACGCCGTGCCAGCGGCCATCGCGCCGACCATCGCCACCCACTCCACCACGGAAAAGTGGCGGAAGTGACCGAAGTAGAAGACGGAGAGGGTCACGGAGGCCAGCTTGCGCAGCGTCAGCGTCAGCGTCAAGGTGAAGGCGGAGGTGCGGTGGTTCATGAGGTACACGCCCGCGATGCAGACCAGCTGGGTGAGGCAGTTCCCCACCACATGCCCGTAGCTGCCCGGCTGCACGTGCGCGAACTCGCTGACAAGACGCGTAGGGTACAGGAGGAAGAGTGGCAGGGCGTAGAGATGCGAGGTGCAGAGCGCTTCTGCCCACATCGGCGGCGCATCATCCATTTCACACATCTCTTCTTCATGTTTATTCGCTTGTTTTCTTCCCTTCACAGGACTGCCACGCTGCGTCTTTTGTGTCGGTGTGGCGTCTACAGCCATCGCGGTCAGTCGTGCAGCTTCGCGAGTACGGGCGTCGCGGTACATGTACTCCTGAAAGACACCCAGGCCTGACGTGCACACCGTCGTCGAGACCAAAATGATGACTCCGATGGCGCCATACCAGGCTGGCATGGGCGCCTCCATCACCACGGCCTTCGTTGACGCCTGCCCGGCCGCCTTCAGCTTCGCCTTGCGGGACTTCTCCAGCGTCAGCGCGATAAGGCCGGCGCAGATGGACAGGGCACACAGCACCTGCGGCAAGGTGAAGCGCTTCTCTAAGAAGAGGTAGCCCGCCAGCATGTTCATCATGAGAGAAGAAGAGCGGAAGGTCGCGTGCAGGGGCACCGACACGTCGAAGCTGAAGACGATGTTGTTCGCCACCGACATGGACCACGCCAGCGCCGCGAGAATCAACTTGTTGCGCAGGGAGATACGCTGCCGCCGCCAGCAGAAGGGCCACATGCTGGCGGCACCCTGCAGGTCCTCCGACGGCCTCTTCAGCCGCAGCCGCAACGGCAAGGTGCACAGAGCAACGCAGACGTATTGCGCGCACGTGAGCGCGTAGAAGGTATGCGGTGAGCCTTCAATAATGAGCTCCAGAAGAAACACATTGGCCTGGCAGCCGCAGAACACGCTGCCCAACCCTAATGCCACGTCTGCCATGAGCACAAACGAAAAAAAAAAGAGGAGCTAAGAGGATGGAAGGTAATTGTTGGAATGTGGGTGTGTGTATGAAAATTTTTTATTATTCAAAGTGTAGTTGAAATTTTTAAAAAGGCATGTGTTGTGCTTATCAAGACACAACAAACAGGAGGAAAAAAAAAAACGAACGTAGCGCGACACTAATAAGGAGAGAGAAAAAAAAACGATACGGCTCTTCAATGAGAAAAAAAAGCTCTGTAAAAAAATGAAAGAAAAGAGAATTTGAAGTGAAAAAACTGACCTTTTTTATAAAGAAACGGTTTCTTTTTTTTTCAATGCATCATTGGAAATGCTATTGCCACTTCTCCCTTCTTCAATTGTCATCCGCGTGTCACCAAGCTTACCGCTTAAATCACAATGCCACACGTGTACGCTTATACTCAAGCTATCATCTTCCTTTCACTTTCGCAAAACTCAAAATGCTTCTTTTTGTTGTTGTTGTTCTTTGCATTCGATACGTAGGGTTCAATGCGCGCCTACACACACGCTGTACAAAAAGAAAAATGTGCAGGGAAGGAAGTTTTTGGAAGAAAAAACCTAAAGAGAAAAAGAGAAACTCATGGAAACAATGAAGACGCTGTAAAAATAAAAGAGAAAAATGCTTACACCGCGACACAACGCAGAAAAAAAAAATGGGACAGTGAAAAACCACAAAAAAAAAAAAACAGAAGAAGGGATAGGTCACTTTGGTGTCATTCATTCATTATCCTTCTCATCTTTTTTTTTTCTGCTGACCTGCTACGCTCGGCGTGACGCCACTGGCACAAGCGGAGAGCCGGGCGGCTGCGTAGAGTTGAGCCGGTCAGAGGGGCGACGGCTGCCCCGCGAGGCAACTTTGGGCCGCGGTGGTGGCCGTGTTGCCTTTTTCTTCGCAGCAGGCCCACTCGACGACTTCCCTTTTGACTTCTTCTTCACCGCCGTTTTCGCCGTCCGCCGCGCTTTCGCGTGACCCGACGCGGCGCCTCCCGCACCGTCAGCGGCTGCGTCGATCGGATTGTCGTCGGCGTCTGACGCCTCCGCCGCCTCCGTGTGGACGGGTGCGGCAGCGCCAGCACTGTGCCGATGCGGTGCGTCGAGGGCTGCCACCGCACCGGACGACGTGCGGTGGTGATGTTTCAGCAGCGACGGCCCGTCCAGTCCGCGCGCCGTCGCGCCGGGTGTCCAGTCCTGACTGGCGTGCAAAGGTCCGTGGGAGGCGCCGCGCCGCGTCGACGTCTCGCGAAAGCTGCGGCTGCCTTTTTTCTCGCTGCCCTCTCCATCTTCGTGTCCGCTGCTCTCGAAGCCGCTCGTGCTCATCTCTTTTGACTCTGCTCTGCGACTGTGCTGGTGCGGCTGGTGCTGTTCCTGTTGCTGCTGTGTCTCTTCGAAGAGGCGCCGCTGCTCCGCCATCTCGGCCTGGTGGTAGCGCCGCAGTTCCAGCAGCTGCTCCTGGAAGTGGACGTGGATCTGATCGAGGTAGAGCTGATGCCGCTCGTTCTGGCGCCGCAGATCGTAGTTCTCGCTCGTCAGCTGCGCCACGCGACGCTCCTCCTCCTGCTGCTGGAAGAAGGCCTGGCGCTGCTCCTGGCGGCTGCGTCGCGCGTCTTCGCGAGCCTCGACGACTTCGCATCTCGTCAGCTGGTGCTGCTGGCGCTCCTTCGTAAGCAGCGATTGCAGCTCCGCCACACGAGACTGAAGCAGACTCTGGCAGTCCGCCGCTGTCTCCGCTGCCGCAACGGTCGCAGCGCCGTCAGCCTCCTCCGCATCTGCGCGAGTGGCGGAGGACGGGGAAGGAGTGGTTGACATGGTGTGGAAGAGGGCGCGCTGCGCTGGTGTGATGAGGGCCTCCAGCGTGGCCAGCGATACGTCCTTCTGGGTGCCGGCCCTCGTCAGCTGCTCCACTGTGTTCACCAGCTCCGTGATCTTGTCCTGCAGCGCGTGTTGGTGCAGCTCGAACTTCTCCATCTCCTCTCGGTGCTCGGCCAGCTGCGTGCCCGACAGCGTCTCTGCCACCTCAGTGGAGGGCTGCTCGTCCATGTAGAGCCGCGTCAGCTCCTCACCAATCGGCTGCTCGGCGTAGGCGCGGAAGAGGTGCAGGCGCAGCTCCTCCGCCGCCATCTCCGCCGCACCGGCACGCAGGCGCTCCTCCTGCAACGCCTCCGCGTACCGCTGCAGGCGAGAGCCGTGGGCCACCATGTCCTGCGAGGTCCGCAGCGCGTCCTCGCGAAGTTTGTGGTTCTGTGCCCGCAGCCCGCTCAGCGACGTCGACACAACGAGCAGGCGCTCCCGCACATCCTCGAACTGCTCCTTGGCGCGCAGCACAACGTTGTGCAGACGCTCCAATGAGGACTCCGCGTCGAGGTCTGACGAAAGGCGGCCGCGGAGGTGCCGCACACTCTGCAGGAGCTGCGCGTGGGCGTCTTCGAGGTCGTCCGTGGAGCTGCTCGCCGCGTCGCGGGCACCGTCGGCTGACGCATCGCCGCTGAGCGCTGAGGCGGAGAAGGAGGAGTTGAGGGAGGGCGTGAAAAGGTCCTGCCCCGCCTGCGTGTCCAACGCCGCCACGCCTTCCAGCGAGGGCGGAGGTAACGTCGTGGTGGTCGCCGTGGCGGCAGCGGCAGGAACAATGCTGGTGGGATGGGTACCAGTGGGCGTGCTCATCGTGTCGTGAAGTGACGCAGGCAGGAAAGCTGAACCACCCTCTGGGGAGAGCCGCGCCTGCACCTTCCGCAAGTCCTCCTCCCGCTCCCGCAGCAGCTGGCGGTACTGCCGGCACTCGTGGCGCAGCTGATGAATCAGCGCATCAGAGCGGCGCAGGCGATCATCACGACCACCGTCACGTGGCGGCGCTCTCTTCTCCTCCTCGTCTTTTTCTTTCCCTGTCAGGTCCTCCACCTCTCCCTTCGCTTCCCCGCCACGGTTTGACGCATCGCGGAGGGGCAGCGGGCCATCACCAGAGCGGGGGGAGACGAGCGGACTGCACAGCTGCTCCAGCGCACTGCGCTGCTGCTGCTCGAGCTTTAGCGAGTCCTCGAGAAGACGAATGCGGTACTGCAGCGTCTCCACGACGCTCTGCAACTCCGCCACGTCCAGGCACCCGCTGCTCGCGTTGCTGCTGCTGATGGCGTTCGCGGTGTTGGCGAGCCACCCGCCACCGGGGTAGAGCCGGCCCCACGTGCCAGAAAGGCGGTCGGCGGTGCGGCTGCGCACTTTCTTGATGCGGCGGCGTCGTGCGTTGGTCGCGAACTCCAGCGACGACTTCGTTTCCTCGTAGTTGCCGGCCTCCAGGGAGACGGTGACGAGCAGGAACAAATGCCAGCTGCGCATGCGTGGGGCGAGGTAGGTCGTGAGCAGCGAGTCGCGGTAGTGCAGCACCTCGTTGTCCCCCGCACCCGCCTCCACCAACTCCCGCAGCGCCATGAGCGACTTGTTGATGAAGATGGCCTGGCTCTGGCCCTCGCCGGTGGCCCCGCTCTTCTTCAGTCGCTCCGTCCCGGCAAGGTCCGCCAAGGTGACGCGCGTCGTCGTCAGCGGCGCGCCGTCAAGAAAACGCGTGACGTGCAGCGTGAGCAGCGTGAAGGAGCGCGAGCTGCGCGGATTCAGCGCGTGGGCGTGCGTCACCCGCATGCGAGCCGCTGCGCGCATCTTCGCCACGACCTCCGCGGCGCTCCGCACCAACAGCTTGGGCTCCGACGCGGAGCCGGCAAATGCCGGACCGCTCGGGCTGCTGCTGCCGCTGCTGGTGGAATCGAAGCTCGTCGACTGCAGCGGCTTCGACAGCTCCGCCCCAAGCTTCCCGGCACGGCTTGTGTCGAGCAAGTTGTACGCCTTGTTGTTGTAGATCTGAATGTAGCTCATCTCCACCACCTCGTTCAGCACATCGAGCGTGCGGAAAATCTCATTCGAGATGGCGGGCGCCAGGGCGTTCATCGTGTACGTCTTGCCACTCCCCGTCTGCCCGTAGCACAGCACACAGACGTTGTAGCCCGCCTGCAGCTGCTCCAGCACGGCCGGCAGGATTCGCTCGCACACCTGCGCGTTCGACGCATCAGGCTCGAGCACGTCGCCGAACTCGTACTGCCGACACTCGTCCGAGTTCGGGGCGTGGATCGTCAGCACGCGACCTTTGCTGCCGATACATCCACTCGCGCTTCGCACGTGCGTCGGGCTCGTCGTTGCCGCTGCTGCCGATAGCTTCGGTGTGTGGGTGGGCATCACGGAGGTGGAGGGCAGGCTGTCGGCCAGCGCCTGCGCAGAGGGCGACGTGGCGGCACCGCCGGAGGTGAGCGCTTTCGGCAGCGTCACGGTCAGTCCAGCGGGCGACCCGTCCTTGCCCTCGCCGACCAGCTGCGACGTCGTGCGCGTGGCGTGTCCGGGCTGCCAGGCGTCCGTGCCACCCGGCGACGGCAGCTCCGATGGCGGCTGCGGCGTTAGTGGGCCGCTGCCGCGCGAGGCCGCCCGGCGCGATGTGCGCGGGGTGCGCAGGGTGCCGTCCTCTACGCTGTACTCCAGCAGGGCCACCGTGCGGGGGGAGGAGGTGAGACTCCCCGGCGACGAGGGCTTCACTCCGATGCCGCTAGTGCTGCCGTTGTTGCTGCTGCAGGTGGTATTATAAGTGTTGTTGTTCACTGTCCCGCTCGTGTGACATGTGGTGGTGGAGGTGGCGGCTGTGACGCCTTTGAGTCGCACCAAAACGCTGACGCTTTCCTGCGCAGTGGGGGAGGAGAAGGACGGCAGGGCGTTGCGGGGCGAGGAGACGGGGCTGAGCACGGCGGTCGTCGTCGAGACGCGCGGAGTGGGCGGCAGTGTGCTGCACGAAGTCGTGTGCGGTGACGTGCCGCCGCCCACAGCCAGCAGCGGGGACGACTTCAGCGGCGGGAAGGTCGCGGAGGCGGGACGGCCCGCATCGCCGCCGCCATCGCAGTCGCCGCCAGCGTCGGCCTCCGCGGAATCGAACGGATGGTTGTGTTGGTCCTCCTTCGGGCTCGCGCTGGGGGAACCTCTGCTTTTACTGTCACGAAAAAGACTAAAGGGCATTGTTGCTAACACGAAAAAGAAAAAAGAAAAAATATGAGGTGGTACAAAGAGAAACTCAGAATCAGCTTAACCTTTTTAAAAAGCGGATTTTTCGGTTGGTGCCAGGGTATTGTTCCGCAAGGGTCTATCTATCCTTTTTTTTTTTCAAAGGAAAACAGTAAATACTACACGGTGTGGTATTAAAGGAGCTATGATACAGTGTACAGGATTGAAGAAGGCCAAAAATAGACCAAGGGTCTCCACACACGCAAGCGAGTGTCGAAACTAAAGATAACTCGATAGAGAAAAAAAAGAAACAGTGATGAATAGAGGTGAATAACATTTTCACTCCACGATGAAAGCACTACGCATTAATTGTGAGTCAAAGAAATCCTACACAGGCAAATGTAGTGTGGAAGATACGCAAAGCCTTTAAACGTAGTCGCACGTTCAGCCGCACAATGAAGGCAGAACCAAACAGAGGGATAAAACCTTTTTTTCCACCCGAAAGAGAGCTGAAATTAGGACGCAAATGAAATTTAAAAAGGCGCCAAGGAATGCAAGCGCTGAGCGTCCACTCACACTATTTCTGAACAGGTACAAAACCGTAGAGCGTCCTTAAAAGAGGAGCAGCCTTTTATAGCGTGTTTCCATCAAGAAACACAACTTGACAGCGTTTTGTTTTTCCTTTTTTACTACTTTTCTTGGGTTTGTTGTACTGCTCCAACATACTTTTCTAACAGAATCGTTAAGCTACTAGATATTACAGAGATTTACGAAAAACACAAAACAAATATATGACTTCTCATACAAAGATAGTTGGAGGATCGCATTGGGGCAAAAAACCGATCAATATTGGTGCAGCTTTCCAACAACAAAGCTCTTTGTAGTATTTTTGTTTCTTTGTTTTACGTTCGTTATGACTTTTTCCATACCTTTGCATTGCCACCTTTTTCCCAAACAAAACACACCCGTAAACGATAAGAACAAAACTTCAATAGCATACGTATCGTTCCTAATGTGGCATAGTAAAAAGTTGATGCACCTCAAAAAAAAAAAAAATGATGTTAACCTTTTTTTTTTTCAGTGAGCTCTGGTGAAACAATGACGCAAAAAACGGAAAATGCGGACTCCATAGGAAAGTGTTCCTCGCAGCACCTCCATAAGCGCCATTACCACCTGTCTGACAACCACAAAAGTAAACTGACAAAAAAATGCTGAAGGGGGTGAAGAGGAAAAACAAAAAAACGTGAGATCAAATTGAGCTCCCCTTTTCCCATCTTCTTCTTGTTCTTGCAAAACTGAAAGTAGCGTTTGAGGGAGCCAGCATCGGTTTCCTACAACTTAGTAAAATCTCTTTGATTAATGCTCCTTATGAAGCACATTAAGAAAAAGAAAAAAATCTGTCGCTTTACCTCTCTTGAGCTTGAACTGGTTTCGGACAGATGCATTAGAGCCATTTTCGAAATTGGAAAGGAAAGATAAAAACCCATCCTTGCCTACCTTGACACAATTCACACACCGAAAAAACATCTCCGCAATCGTCAGGACAACAACAGATACGAGCAGCGGAAA
>JASAOP010002342.1:0-15320 GCA_030849055.1 Crithidia thermophila | reverse complement strand
TACCATGATGCAGCTGAAGCACGAGCTGGAAGAAAAGCTAACCGTGGATATCTCGACAGCCCACCTGGGTCAGCGGCTGCCGGCAGGCGCGAGGGGTCAGAACGCTGCGTGTTTGGTGACGGGCCGCGTGACGGATACGGAGGGAGGTATCATCTTCCCCGATCTGGGTGGAAGGCGCTTCGTGGACGCAGCGGGTGTTGGCCACCTGCCTCCGGGGACGGCGGTGGTGTACCGGTTTTGGTGGAACGGGCGTCTCCGCTTCCAGTACCTGCACACACCCTATCGATGGGCGATGAAGCTGACGGTGTTGGGTCAGCGCGAGACTCCACCCGCACCGGCGCAGGACGTACGTGCTCGTGGCAGGGGAGACGGGCGCGGAGCTGATCGTGGACGTGGTAGCGGAGCTGGACCTGGACGCGGCGCTGCTGTCGCGTTCGTTTCACAAAGGCAGCAGCCGCAGGGGCCGCAGAGAGCAAACCCGAACGGCCAGCGGCAGCGACCACCACCGGCGAGCTACGCCGATGCTGCTCACCATTAAGTGCACGCAATAGCCTTCCAAAAAAAAAAAAATAATAATAATAATAATCGATTTCGCGGCCACGGAAAAGAGAGAAATGCGCTGAAGAATCGTCAGAGCCTTCCTTTTTCTGGCGTTGGTGATCCTATGTGACTTTCACTGTCGACTACGTGGCCGCTTAGTCTAGTGGTATGATTCCCGCTTCGGGTGCGGGAGGTCAGGGGTTCAATTCCCCTAGCGGCCCTTTTTTTTTTTGCAGGGACCAAACTCCCAAAAGCCGTTTGCATGACCCCCCCTCCACCCCCCCCCCCCTCCCCCTGAAAAAAAAAGAGGGAAGGGGTGGGGAAAACAAGGGTCGCAGCCACTCATTTTTCCTTTTATTTGAGACACACATCTGATATATATTTCTTTCTTCACGTTTGTCTTCAGCGATACAATCTTACTTTATTGACGAATGATACTCATTTCAAAATACGAACAACTAATTTTGCTACTCGCCTTTGCGCCCGTGAGCATTTCGCAAATTCTGCCTGTGGAGGCAAGTACGAAGCCTACCAGAGATTTTCCTGTTACTGAGAACCCCACCATTTTTTGAATTTTCCAAAAATGTTTTATCTCCTCTCGACCTCATCTCATTCATGTTTTTCTTTCTTTCCTCCCCTACTTCCTTTCAATGCACACACAAACCCCCTTTTCCTCTGAAATAAGCTAGTATCTGGATTTGTAGCAACCATGGCCCTTGTAGAGCCCCTCATCGGGCACCTGCTGTCCAAGTACAAGGAAACAGTCCTTGAGGGCTTGGCCAAGATTCGCAGTGGTGTGCAGGCCGGCGATGGTCAGGGCACAGCCCTCGCCACGGCGCTCACCCAACAAGAGGAGGCGATGCAGGCCATCCGCGCCACCCTCTTTAAGCCGGACTACTTCGTCCCCACGACGCAGACGCTGACGGTGGTCCTGACAAGCCTGCCCGAGCGCGGCAGCCGGGTGGCCTTCGTGCGCGACGTCCTGCGTGGCGACACCGCCGCCCTCTTCCGCAAGACGCTGGCGACCCTTTCGGACGCCACGCTGGCGCACGTCACCGCCGCGCTGCACTTCCTGACGGCGGCGGTGAAGGACGCCCCGCTGCTCGTGCTGGCCCGCCTGCGTGGTCCGGCCGACACGCACAGCACCGGCAGCAGCGGCATCACCGCGCCGCGCCGCGCCGATGTGCCGCTGCAGCTTGCTGCCTTCCGCCTGCAGCTGACGTACAGCCAGCGACGCATTCGCCTCGTGCGGCTGCAGTTTCTCGTGCAGCTCATCACATCGCCGATGCACAACGCCGTGGCGGAGACGATCGGCAGCCACGGTGTGCTGACGCACCTCCTCGAGGATGCGGCGGAGTTGCTGCGGGAAGGCACCAGCGCCGGCGTGGCCTGCGCACTGGACGCGCTGCGGGTGGTGCAAGGGCGCTTTGTGCAGAGCCGCGACATCACCGCGGAGCAGAAGCGCAAGACGCTGCTGGCGCAGCGCAACATCTTCCGACTTCTCGTCCGCGCCCTCGAGTTTGAGCCCGTCGCCGACCACGCCGCCGCCATCCTCTACGCCGTCGTGGACGAGACCATCGAGTCGCCGGCCGACTACGCGAGCACGCGTGTCGAGTCGCTCGAGGACCACGGCATGCCCAACTACCTCCTCTTCTTCCTCCTGCGCCAGCTGCGGCCCAAGGCGAGCGAGCGCATGGCGGAGCTGATGCTGTACATCCTGCGGCGGGCGCCGGACCTCATTCGGCCGTACTTCATCCGCATCTCCGGCCATCTCGCCGAGGAGGGCAGCACGCACGGCGTCGCCCCCACGACGGGTCGCGTGGCCGTCATCAACCTCATGACGCGTGCCTTTCTCTGCCCGATGCCCTACCACCTCGCAGCCCTGCAGGTGCAGCTGGAGCCTGTCGCGGCGAAGACGTCGACGTTCTACGCCATGTGCCCGCGCGACGTGGCGGATGAGATCTGCCCTGCCTGGGTGGCCGAGTACGTGCACCGCCTCATCAACGGCTCCACCAACCTGCTGCTGCTCACCCTGGCAATGCAGCTGACGCAGGCGGCGCTGATGCGGGCCCAGCGCGTGCTGCCGTTGATCTACGCGGCACAGAACGCCGCGGAGGCGAAGAAGAAGAAAAAGCAGAAGATGAGTGCGGCGGAGGCGACGGTTGTCAACGCCGGAGGGGTGACGAGTGCTGCAAACGGCGCCCCCGCGGACGGGAAGTTCCACGTTGCTCCTTTCACGGAGGCGGACCTCGCGGCCCTGCAGGGCAGCGACGATGCGGACGCAGAGGCGTGGGACACCTACAACGCGCAGGTGCGCCACCACCTGCAGGCCGCCCTCCCCAGCCGCGAGGAGTTCTGGCACCGCATGACGCAGCAACTGCACCGCGCTCTCACCGCCACCGCCAGCGGCGCGGGTGCCGAGGACGACGCCGCGCGGATCAAAGTGCACGTCGTCACGCAGCGCATGCTGCTGCTCATGAAGAACTACGTGGACGTGTTCGATGTGCGGGCACCGTGGCTGAGCGCCGTGCCCGTCTTCTTACCGGATCTCAAGCAGTTCACCGACGACCGGGGTGCCGCAGCCGGGAAGGCAAAGAAGAGCGGAGCGCTTGCGGCGGCGTCGACGCACCCCATCACCGTCGCGCTCGAGCAGCACAATGATATTTTGCAGCGCTGGCCGGCTGCCAGTGTCGCGCTGCTGTGCGAACTGCTCGTCGTCAGCCACCAGCGCCGCGTGCCGATGGTGAAGCTGCACCACATCAACATGTCGCAGGCGCAGGGCGTCGGTGAGTGGCCGCTGTTGCTGAGCGTCTTGCTGTGGGTGACGCACCACTCCCCGTCGCACCTCCACGCAAGCGCGCCGATAGCAGATGCCGCCGCGCTGGCGCAGCTGCCGGACGTGCGCGCAGCTGGGTGGGCTGCACAGCTGCTCCTCTGGACGGTGCACAGCGTCACCATTCACTCAACTTGCACCCTCGCGGAGGCCTACCTCTGGCTTTCCAGCCTCACGCCAAACACCGTTCCTGTCTTTCTCCACGTGCTGAACCACCTGCTGATGCGCAGCCTTTCCAAGGCGGCCGACCGCGTAACGCACGAGCTGCGAGAGGCGCAGCAAGGCGTGCTGGTGGCCGCTGCCGAGCATTTCATTGAGCGCACAAAGGAGAAGCAGCAGCAGCAGCCTGCATCGGTAGACCAGGAGAGAGAGAGCACTTCGACTGTCAACGCCGCGCGTGGTGGACGCGGTGGCAAGTCGCAGCAGGCGAAGAGCCACCATTCCCAGGAGGCAGGGACAAACCTGTGGGGCACGCACCTGCAGGCCGCCCTCGGCGACTTCGAGCACGTCGTCGCGCAGGTTCGCCAGCGCTGGCCGCAGCGCGATGCGATGCTGGCGGCGGCGAATGCGGCCGTGCAGCTCGACGCCCGCACCGCACGCGTGACGCAGCAGCAGTGCATCGACGTCCTCGTCCTGGCCGACCGCCAGCGGGGTGTCGTGCAGCACGCCGACCGCGCCGCGACGTCCGCCGTGCAGCAGCTGCGTACCTTCGCGCGGACGCTGCACTCGCCGGTGCTGCCGCTGCCGGAGGAGGAGGCGGAGATGGCGCTGCTCACCGAGCTGCATGGCAACCGCAGCAACGAGCCGCACGAAGACAACGACGAACCCGCGGTGGAGGACGGCAGCGACAGCGTGGAACTCGTGCGTCGTGCTCTCGCGCTTTCTACCACCACCACCACCACCGCGCACGAAACGTCCGCAGAGACGCCGTCGCCGCGGTGGTACGCGATGAGCTCTGTGTGCTGGCACGTGGCCGGCCGCCTGCTCTCCCTGCTGCGTGTGCGACGAGACGGTGGAGCGGACGAAGGAAAGGAGAGCGAGGAACGGCAGTCAGCGCAGGCAAACGTTGCAGCGGCCCGCATGGTCGCGTTGGAGCTGCTGCGGGCAGTGCTGGAGCGCCAAGCTGACGTCCAAAGCGTACTGGCGCAGTCGAGCTCGCACGATGGCTCGGCAACGGGTCTGCTAGTTCTGCTGCTCACATGCGTGCGCGCGCTGCTGCCCGTGTCGTCCACGTCTGCCGCCTCCGCCAGTGTAGAAACGCTCTCGACAACGGAGCGCGACGCGCTGGCTGCGCTGTGTCTGGCCAACTACACCGGCGCGCTGAGCGTGCACGACCGCATCTGCTACGCCGTCTGCCTGTCCCTGCACTACCTCTCCGAATCTGGTGTCGACGACAGCGCGGACGCCGTGAAAGAAGAAGCAGAAGAGGACGGAGAACAAGAGAAGGTGGGGCAGCAGCGACGCCGGCAGCAGAGTCACCACCACCACCGCAGCTCCGCTCCTCACGCGTCTCGCACCTCTTCAACAACTGCACGCGCGCACGCAGAGCCGCAGCACCGCTTCCGCTTCCACGGCGCCACCGTCCCGCAGGCGCTGGTGGCGCATCGCTTTCTCCTCTCCGGGCACTCCGCCACCGCCGTCCGCACGGCCGAGGTGGAGATGGTAGCCTGGCACCTCGACACCCTCGCGGAGGAAGACATTCTGCGCATGGCGCTCACCGCCTCCTCCCGGCTGCACAACGGCCTTTTCTTTCTTCCGCGGCGCAGTGACGGACAGGATGGGGCCGTGGACGACGTACTCTGTGCCGTGTACCCGGAGCTGCACCGGGCGGCGGACCTTCACGTCGCCGACCTTGACCCTCTCACCTCGAATGAAGTGCTGGACCTGCGCTACGTGGTGCCGCTGCTGCACCGCGTCGCCGCGCTGCCCCCTGCCTACCTCGAACACGTCGCCACGGGTCGTCTTATTCCGCTGCTCCTGAAGGCGCTGACGTCCGTCGATCCTGCCCTGCGCAGCACCGCCGCAGCAGCACTCGCCACGCTGTACATCCCGAAAGGTGCGCTGCGGATTGTGGTAGGGGTGGCGCGGCTGAAGTTGTGTCAGCTGGCCGCAGCATCGCCGTCCGCTGGGTCGACAGCGGAGACGGTTAGCAGCGCCTCTGTGGTGCCGCGTCTGCCCACGCCGCTCGCCATCTTCCTGATTACGGCTATTCGTCCGCTGGGCCGCTACGAGGACGCTCTGCACCACCACCTCGTCCACTTTCTCGTCCACATCGAGCACGCCCTCGCCGCACCCGTGCCGTTTGTGCGTTGGACGCACACGCCGCCGCTGACGGCCATCAGTGTGCCGCTGATGCTGGAAAAGCAAGAGGCGCTGCAGCAGCGCACGCACAAGCTGGGTGGCAGCGGCCACAGCAGCAGCATTGCGCAGGCCTCCGCAGCGGACGTGGCGCAAGAGCTGCGCCGAGGCATTCCCCCGCAGCTGGAGTTTATCCTGCGCCTGTTGCGGCACGCGTGCGAGACGGCTGACGACGGCGCCGCGCTTCTCGAGTCGAACGGTGTTAGCGGGTTGATGCTGCTGAGCGACCTCCTCACCGCCTCGGACAACCTCCGTGCGACGTACGTGCGGGCCCTGCTGGACCTGTGCACGCAGTCGGTGTCGCTGACGCGCTACTTTGCCCTGCACGCCAACGCGCTGCCGTGGGCGGTGACCTTTCTGTCGGAGCTGTGCACCGAGTACGGCACCAAGGCTCCATATCCGTACGCGGGGCTGACCTTCACGACAGCGCTGCAGCTGCTGCGGGTGCTTCTCACAGCTGTGCTGGACGCGGAGGCGACAGAAGAAGAGGCCGGCAGCGTCGGCAGCAGCGCATCGCCCAGCGTGAGCGCGGCGACGATTGCGCAGCTGGGGGAGACCTTGCGGCTGCTGCGGGCGTGCGTGGTGGACGCTCACGTGACCGCTCGCGATACTCTTGACGCCTTTGATGACATGATGAACATGTGCACCCGTGCCCTGCGTCATGTACGCAAGGAAAGCGGAGATGCCCACTTGAGGAGTACAGCGGTGGTGACGGCACGCAGCGGAGAGTCGGGCAAGCGCGGTCGCGAGAAGTTGGCTCCTGGCGATGTGGCGAAAAAGTCAGGACCGAAGAAGCGCGTGAAGACGGAGCAGCTTAAAAAGTGAGGCCACTCACATAGTGTCTAAGACGAGCTCCACATCTGAAACAAAAATGATGTTGGCGTGCGCTTTATTTTCTTTTTTTTTTACTTTTGCCGTGTAATCTTTTAATTTCTAAGCTAGTTTGATTGAGGTCTGTTTTCTATTCGATTAATGCCATGGTTGTGAAGGTGCACTGCTGTTGCGCGCTCCCTCTAGCACATGTCCTGCTCAGGAAATGTAAAAAGAGGGTGTGTTGTATGTTCGCGACAGTTGTAATGTTTTCTCTTTTCTAACATTAAATGAAGCTTACGAAGAGCGTTTAATTCTACCAAAAAAAAAGGATGTTGTACCTTTCTCCCTCTTGCTGGCGCATGCCGTTTCAAAGATGCGCTTCACATGCATGAAGTTGGGAAGGAACGATCTGTCCAGAAAAGGCGGTGCTTAAAAAAACAGGACTGGGTCTCGCGAGGCAAGAACAAAAACGCTTTTGAAGCCAATTTTGTGCATTACTATCGTTTGTTGTTGTCTAAGTAGGCAACTGTTTATCTCTCTCTCTCTTTCTCTCATAGCGTCATTTGTAAAAGCAACGCACATCTGCTTACCTGATTGCTTTCCTCTCTCTTGCGTACAGGTGTGGGCGTAGCCAATGCTCATGCAGGAACACCCATTTAACGCTTTTGCTTTTTTCTCCTCGCTCTTATTCTCGGTTTTATTCCTGATACTTTGTCAGTCGCGCCTTTTAAACTTGTATATTTCTGTCTCTGCAACGGTGCTTTTTACCTTCGTAGTTTTTTTCAACTCGTAGAATGAGAGTGCATGTCTTGAAACGATTACGTTTTTTGTATTTTCTCAAAACCATCAACAGCAACTTTGGCAACCAGCTGCATAGATTCATAATCACTCGCTTGCTTTACAACTCTCACAAATTAGAAAATCTACATTCACCTAAATTCAGCCAAGGAGTTGTCTGGGGGAACAACAACGCAATTGTTTTGATTTGAAGGTGTCGCATCTCTGCATGATCAAAGAAAGAGGGGGAAAAAATTGCTTATAGATTGTCCTACAGAGGCACGCAACGTGCGCCAGCCTAGATCGTATACAAGCACCCACACGCCCACAGTTCAACCCTCCTCCCGTCGTCCTACTTTTTTTTTCATCCTTCAACTTCACACTCCTCACGCAAGCTTCTGCGCTAAACATCTGTCAGCAAAATAAAAAAAGAAAAAGAACTTTGCTCTCATATTTTTTTTTCTGTTAGCTTCTACTCCGTCACTTTGCGCTGCGCTCCGGTTGCTGTGATAGAGGTTTTTCTGTTGCTGCGTGTGTGTGTGTGTGCTGCCCACCCCTTTCTCGCTGCGTGCATGAACTGCAACTGCGACTTCCCGGCGCGCTACATCATCAGCCGCGATGGCAAGCCGTGCTTTACCTGTGGTCTGGGCCGCTGCCGCTTCTACGCGCTGGCCCCGGTGCAGTGCGACGGCTACACGCGATATGTGTTAGGCGCCCCCGGCAGCCCGCCGGTAGACGTGGGCGTGGTGTTCCGCTTCGAGGCCCTGGTTCACCCGGACCACAAAGACGTTGCCGCCTTCACCGTGCGCGTGCAAGGCGACGCGCAGCGGTGGGACGCGGTGCGGCGCGAGGTGCTGCAGGACCCGCAGTTCGAGGGGATGTGGTACACCACCGCCAAGGCTTTTTTGTATCCGATGGCGCAGTACCAGAAGCTTGTCGCGGCGCTCAAAGCACGTCGGCTGCCTCACATCGCGCTGGAGGAAATACCCGCGTTTTACCTCCGCTGCGTGGAACGAATGCAGCAGATACCTGCGCAGTTTACGGAGGCGGTCACCACCGGCCGTGCGCGGCGCCCCGACGTGCACGACTGCGTGTTCCGCCAGCTCAAGCCCTTCCAGCGCGACGGCGTGCGCTTCGTCATTGAGCACGACGGCCGTGCGATGATTGCCGATGATATGGGGCTGGGCAAGACGGTGCAGGCGATCGCAGTGGCCCATCACTACCGTGACGAATGGCCAGTGCTGGTGGTGTGCCCCATGTCGCTGCTCGAGAACTGGGCAAAGGAATTCAACAAGTTCTGCGGCATCCCGTACACCCGCATCGCGATTTTGCAGGGCACCAAGGCAAAGGCGACGAGTCTGCAGGACGTCGTGATCGTCTCCTACAACTCCCTCAAGTGCGTCGAGGAGGCGCACTTCAAGGTGGTCATCCTGGACGAGTCGCACTACATCAAAGCCGGGGTCGCCAAGCGTGCGCAGACGTCCCTCAAACTGTGCCGCGAGAGTCGCCGTGTGCTGCTGCTCTCCGGCACGCCGGCCATGTCCCGCCCGATTGAACTCTACGCGCAGCTGCAGGCGATACAGCCCACCGTTGTGCCGAGCAAGACGAACTTCGCTGCGCGGTACTGCAACTCGTACGTCAGCCGCTTCGGCATCGACGTCACAGGACACTCGCACACGGACGAGCTCCACAGCCTGCTGCGTCACTTCGTCATTCGACGCACCAAGAAGGAGCTGGGCGACGAGCTGCCCTCCAAGTCGCGTCAGCTGCTGTACGTCTACATCACGGAGAAGGAGAAGAAGGCGCTGGAGAAGCAGATCGGCGCACTGCGGCGCAGTCTGGCCACGTCGCCCGCCCACAACGCCGTGCTGGAGGGGGGCGGGGCCAGAGGGGGCGGCGGTGGCGCGCCTGTCGACCTCACCGCGCGCGCGCCGAACGCGTTCGAGATGAAGATGGCCACCGCCCGCGCGAAGATCCCGGCGGTGCAGGACTACGTGGGCAGCATCGTGGAGCAGCACCTCGACTCGGGCGAGAAACTCATTCTCTTCGCCCACCACCAGTGCATGATGGAGGCGCTGAAGGCCGCCGTCGAGGCGGTGCGGCCGCGGCAGCCCATCGACTACATTTACATCTCCGGCGAAACTCCAGCGAGCAGCCGAGAGCCGCTGGCGGACCACTTCCGCACGGAGCCGACGTGCACGGTGGCCATTCTGTCCATGCAGTCGAGCGGGACGGGCCACAACTTCACCTGCGCCTCCACCGTCGTCTTCACCGAGCTCGATTGGAACCCGAGCACGCACCTGCAGTGCGAGGACCGCGTGCACCGTATTGGCCAGGCACAGCCCTGCCACATCAAGTACCTCCTCGCCGAGGGCACGTCGGACAGCGTCATTTGGCCGCTGTTGCAGACGAAACTGAGCGTCACCACCGCCATGTTCGAAAACGTCGCCGCCGCGGCGGAGGTCCACCTGCACGATGGCGCAGACAAGCAGAGCGTCGCGCGGCGTGACGTTACCGTTGCCGGCGCCGCGCCGTCGACAGCGCGCACCTCGACCTCAACGCCGTCCTCCTCGCAGCAGAGCACGCTGGACCGCTTCTTCTCGTCCTCGCAGGCACAGGCGAGCAAGGCCGAGGCCGACGATCCCGACGTCGTGGTCGCTTCATCGCAGTCTGCTCGGACACCGCGGGACAGCCTGGACGCCGCCGCGCCGCTCCTCACGCCGACGGACCCGTCGCAGCGGCTGTCCCCGTCGCACATGCGAAGTCCGCTCTCCCTCACCTTGGAGAGCGCCACGCCGCCGAGTGCGCACCGCGGCAGGGAGGCGGCAGCGGCTGCGAAGCCCGCCGTACCGTTGCTGGTGGTGCCTTTTTCGGAAATGGGCAACGCCTTCGCAGGGCAGACCGCACGTCCGCCAAAACCCTCGCAGCCCTCGTCGACGTCGTCGGCTTCTCCGTCGTCCATTCACCTTTCCGCGACCACGACAGCCGCCAACGCCGGAGGGCCCGGCAACCGCAAAGACCGGCGCAGCTCCGAAGGTGAGAAGGCAGGACCCTCCGCCGTGTGCGGCGCCGCCACGACATCGCCCACCTCCGTGCTGGACCTCATGCGGCAGACGTCGACGAAAACACCCGCAGCGGCGGCGGGAATAGCATCCGGTGCGCCGGTTGTCGTGGACCTCACCGAAGATCTGGAGCGCGTCACGGCGCCTGTGCGGCCGCCTCCTTCAGCTCCGCCTCATTCTCTGTCCTCGTCGTCCTTCTCTTCTCCTCCTCCTCCGCCAGCTGTGCTGTTGGCCGCATCGACCTCAACGCCACCACCGCCGCCGTCGCGCCGCACCGTTTTTACGTTTGGACCCGCGAAGCCGTCATCCCCGCCGCCTGCGCTGCCGGCGGCTCCGGCTCCTCTCCCATCGAGTGACTCGACTAGTGGTGGTACTTTCAGTGGTGTCAGCAGCCACTCGTCAGAGGTGAGTGCGCCGCCAGCTCACGCTTCCGCTCCTATTGTGCCCTCGCCAACGGTTGCTTCCGTGATGCCGCCCTCGACAACAACGGCGGTGCACATTCCCATTCGCTCGATCCTCAACTTTAAGCGTCCACGAGCCGAAAACGAGGCCGTTGTTGGACGGACCGGAGCAGGTGCAGGAATGACGCGGGAGGCGCCTTTCACCAGCCACGTTGACATCCACAGCAACGCCCCTCCTGGCAGCTCAGCATGTGCAAATGGAAGGCGTGAGCCAGCGGCATCAGTGTCCGCAGCCGGCGCTGCACCGCAGCCGATACTCTCAGGGACTCCGGTTGCATCGGCTACGCTGCACACGCTGCCTACAGTTAACACGCATAACGTTGCATCGCAGCCTTGTGTGTCGTCGGCGGTCAGCGACTTCCCGTTTCCCGTGCCGCTGGTCGCCGCTGGCGGTGGCGGCGGTACTGCCCCGCCGCGTCGGACGCTGTTTAAGCTGGTGAGCAACACGCCGCCTGCCCACCCGCCAACACCGGCCAAGAAAAGCTGATGATGTCTTTGCTGGTGGTTAAAGAGAGCGCGAACACAAGGAACCAATTGTTGCCATGCCGGCAAGTTTTTTACGACGCTGACGAAAAGATGGGAGAGGATAAAAATGAAAGTCAAGACCGAGGATGAAAGCTATTCTCTTTTTTTCCCTATTCTATGTCCTTCAAGGAAACTATCGAGGCCGTCTCACTGGTTTAAAAGTCTAAAGCAGAGTCGCAATTGAACAGCGTTCCACAGTCACAGCTTGGTCTTACAAATGTTTATATATTTTTTTATGTTTTCAAAAACTGGCTTTTTAAGCTTTGTTTGTTTGTTTGTTTTGCTCGTGGTGTTTTGCTTTGTTGAAGCCGCGTCTCTTGTAGCATGCGTTGGGGAAAACGTTTGTTGGTAGATTTCGCGAAAGTGTCTCGAGAGCAGTCTGGGCTTTGGTTGTGTATGGGCGTACAACCAGGAGAAGGTCCGTTCATTAAGTTCGCCACCATGCACGCCTTGGGGATCTCGGGAAAAGACTGCAAATGTCGAAAAATGCTTCTAATTACTGATCTTTATTCATCATTTTTTTTTATTTTGAAGAGCAAAAAAAAAGCTATAGGGATTATTTTAGTGCTGTTGTACAAAAACAAAAAGGAATAGGACTTTAAAGTAGACAGCCGCCCACAAGAAAACACACATACAAAGGCTTACCACGGACATTGTAGTGAAGTGATCAGACTCAACAAGGACACACGCCTACACACGCACGTACGCATTGAGCAAACAGTTCAAGGAAAGCGAGTGAAGCACGAAACGCTCACGCAGCCTCTGTAAAAAACTGTTGTCACTTGAACACGCACAAATCAGGAACACACACGCACACGCACATACACGCTTTCTCCCACTCGCTCTCGTCTTGTTTCTTTCGCAATCTCGTAATCTCACACGCACATAGACACGCACACAGGCACGCTGCTGCTGCGCCATGGACGTCGCCAACAGCCGCTCGCTCGGGTTTTCGGGAAAGGAAATTTTGTTCCGCAAGATCGAGTTTGAGCGCTACCGCAAGCCGCACGTCGTCGAGTACCCGCGCAGCGCCATCGTCCTCAACCCGCAACACACGCAGCAGCTCAAAGCCAGCCTCCACAGCAACGGCCACCAACGCAGCGGCGACGGCGAGGACGAGGGTGAAGAGGACGACGCGCGTGGTCGCCGCGCAGACGCTGAGAGCGACAGCGACGCCGACGACGATGATCCGCGGCGCATCGACAAGACAACGCTCCTCTGCTCCGATGTTCAGCTGCAGAACTGCCTGCACCTGCGTTGGCAGAACATCGCGCCTGTCGGGCTCGGCCTGGTGAATCTGGGCAACACATGCTTTGCGAATAGCGTGCTGCAGGCACTGGCGCACGTCCCGGCACTGGCACAGTACTTTATGCAGACCTTCCGCTCTGCCGATAGCCAACTCGGTGCGCCGTTTGACTTTGCCTTTGCGCTGGCGGAGACGTTTCGCAAGATGCATCACGCGAATCAGCCAGGGCGTGGCGGCCACTCGGGCGGGATCACGGGTGCGTACCGCCCCGCGCAGATCATGGGCAACCTGCGGCTGCTGTCGAAGCACTTCTCGATTGGTCGCCAGAGCGACGCGCACGAGTTTGCTGTGCAGCTTCTCTTTGCCTGCCAAAAGTCGCTGCTGCACCGGTTGATGGGGTCCAAGAAGGTGCAGCCCCGCGTGGCGCAGACCACGGCGCTCTACCGCATCTGCGCCGGCTACTTGCTTTCCCAGGTGACCTGGTCGCGGCAGGATGAGATTCAGCAGCTGCTGCGCGCCGGGAAGCAGCAGGAGGCGATGGACCTGAAGATGGAGGCGAAGCAGGCACAGCAACGTCTTCGCGACCACCCGCAACAGGGTAGCGCCAGCTCTTCCCGGCACGGCGTGGACATTCAGACTCTCTACTCCAACACCTACGACCCCTTTACGATTCTTTCCGTGGAGCTGGCGGGGCACACGCTGCTGCACTGCCTCGACAAGTTCTGCCTCGCCGAGGAGCTGGACGGGCGGTGCTACCACTCTCCCCGCGAGGTCGGGGTGCGGGCCAAGAAAAAGTTCAGCATTCACATTCCTCCCCCGGTTCTGATGATTCACCTGAAGCGCTTTGGCCCAACGGGGAACAAGCTGAACAAGCACGTGCAGTTCCCGCTGGAGCTGGACATCACCCGCTACTGCACCCCGCTGCCCTCACACGCGGCCTCGTCATCGTCGTCATCGAATGGGGTTAAGGAGTCGCGGGAGGACTGCCGGTACGAGCTGAACGCCATCTGCGTGCACGAGGGCAGCAGCATCAACTACGGTCACTACTACACCATGGCGAAGGCTTCGAATGGAATGTGGTACGAGTTCAACGACAGCCACGTCAGCCGCCTCTCCGAGGAGCAGCTGCAGCGGGCTCAGGCGTACATGCTCTGCTACTCCCGCGTTCCCGTAGCAAAGAAGCCCAAAGCGTCGACAGGGAAGTTCGATAAGAACGCCTTCCAAGAAGCTCGCGGATCCATGTCGAGTGGGGGGCTGGCACGTGCGTCTCCGTACCCCACAGAACGTGAAGGCTCCGCACTGCCGCCAGCGCAGGTCAACCTCGGCCGGGAGCTGAGTGAGGCGGAGCTGCAGGCGGTGCTCGAGAAGCGTCGTCGCGAGGCCGCGCAGCGCCAAAACGGCAGCGCCGCGACACCCTCCACCGAAACAGCAGCAGAAGCACCTACGGCGACGTCACCGCCGCAGCCCAACGCCGACCGCGCGCAGAACTGGAAACGCATGCGGGAGGACCTCCCCACCGACTCGGACAGCGAAGCGGGTGACGACCGGGAGGCACGCGATGGGTCGTATGTGCGGCAGCTGCGCCCTCGTCAGCAGCAGCCGCGGCGGGCGGACCCCCTTTCCCGTTCCGCTGGCGCAGATGAGGAGGAGGAAGAGGAAGACGAGGCCGATGACGACGCGTCCACCACGCGAAGGGACAAGGCAGCCTCCGCCGCCGCAGCCCCACCGCCTTCCAAGACATCCCTGTACGGTGGCCTCATCAAGTCGATGAAGCGGGTGTCGCCAGCTGACCACTCCTCTCCAGCGTCGAGGAGGACCAACACGGAGGGTGGCAGTCCGGCGGAGAGGGCAGCGCACGCCAACTTCCGTGTTGGCCGGCACGCCGTGAGTGCCCTGCACGCCCGGAAGATGCACAGCACCCCTGACACGGTGAAGCGGTCGACGACGGCGCCGAAGTTCCAGCAACGCATTCGCGACCCGATGTGGGAGATGGAGATGGATCGTGGCAAGGTGAAGAAGGTGAAGTCGAAGGAGAAGGCGCCGGATCCTTTCGAGGGCACCAACCCGTTTCAGGAGGTGTCGCGGGGCATGTTCGACGTTCGCGGGCGGCGGCGTCGCGACTAATCGAGAAACAGTGACGGCGTTCACTTCACTTGTTTTCTTTTTTTTTTTGATAATATGATGTTAATTTAACAACAATTAAGACTGTCTTTGTGGATACGCCGACAGTGACACAGAAGCTACTGTCTTTAGCCGTTTCTCTTTCTTTTTTCCCCAGCTATCGACGGCAAAAGACGGGGCACCCCTGTGTTGGATACGAATAATTAAGAAAGCCTCGTAATAAACAAATCAAACTTAAAGTGGACACACACACAAACCAAAAAGAAAATGCTTGACTTCTCGAAAGTGGATGAATCTGTTTGCCGAATCCTTTTTTTTTTAAGGTTTGAAGGCGGATTATGCGTACCGCGTTTTGCATTTTAAAAAATAAGGTACTGGAGTGTGAATGCCTTTTCTCAGAATGTTTCTCTACGCTTTCATTTTAGCAGAGTTGGATGGCGCCTTCGTGCACTAATAAGACATTTTCTCTTTGCTCCAATCATTAACTCCCTTCTCTCTCTTTGGCCTGGCGACACTTTCAAATTGTTCTTCTGCTCTTCAGAGTCTTCACACGCAGGTCTCCCTCGACGCTCACCGCCGTTTAC
>JASAOP010002341.1:0-15282 GCA_030849055.1 Crithidia thermophila | reverse complement strand
CTCCATTTTTTCTTCGTGAGTGTGTGTGTGTGCCTGTGTGAAAAAAGATTAAGCCAATAAATTCTGTGAATGAATGAAGAAGCAATTTTTTAATTTTTGTTGATTTTATTAACTTAAACTTATTGAAAAAAAAAAGATTTATGTCCTGTAGCGGTTGGTGACAGTGAGTTTGACAAAAGAGAGAGAGAAACGCAAAGAATTAGAGAGAATTGTCAGAGGTAACAATTACGAGAAAAGAGTTTTTTACAGAAAATCTATCCACTGCATTTTTGTCCCTTCCAACAACAGGCAAAATAAAAAACAACTTTTCAATTGCAAGACGCAAAGTGGCAAAGCTTTCCCCACGATTAAGCACGTTGACGTCAATTTGGCAGAGTTGTCCGTAATCTCAACGTTGCAGAACACGCATTGCAGTTTTTGTTTTCTGATTTAAACACTCCGGTATTTGGCGAATCCACAGAAAAAAAAAGGGCAAACTTTAACCATATCTTTCTCAACTGAATCTTTTTTTTTTCTTTTTTTTTTTGCAAGAATGAGTTGCAAGAGTAGCTTGTGAGAGTTTCGTAAATGGAGCAATGGAAAACGGTCACGAGGACCCGAAAAGGAAAAGTAAAGAAAGAAACGGAATTGTAGTTGAGATGCTGTGCACTGCTCACATTCTTCCTGTCCAAAAGAAGTGAAACACCCTCCAGTGAATGCAGCAACTGTCAAGAAGAAGAAAAAAGAGGATACAACTGCACCACCAATGAAGCACATGACAAAAAAAAAAAAAAACACATTGAGAAACAAAAACAGATACATCCATGACAGATAATTATCACAGCGCTCAATCACAAAGGCAAATAAAAGAGGAAAAAAAAGAAGATCAATTGGTAATCATTCTTTTGCCATGCTATTTACAAATCGCTAAAATTTCAACTTTTGCATGAGGCCGGTGCACAACATGCCTTCTTATCCACGTCACAAATAACAACAATATTTAAAAAAGGTTGTGTCACGCCAATAATTTAGTCAATATGCTCAAAACAACGAATGAAAAGCTGGTGCAGAACCCAACAAGCTAAAACTGAGAGAAAAAAAACTACGAAAGCACAATTGTGTGTACGTATTTTTTCTTTATCTACGTGACGGTAATTTGCAGAAACCATCAACTGCAGAAGGAAGTTAGAATTACGAGAATTCAAAAAAAAAAAAAAAACAATGGTGCACAAGAAAAGGAAATGGAAGGCTAGTAAGAAGAAGAAAGTGAAACGACATTTCTTTGCACATGAGTGGACAAAACAAAAGAGAAACAGATAGTAATGAAAAACGCACACGACGCAAAACGTGCTGAGGAGATAAATTTTTTGTGTTCAAATTTTGAGGCACATTTGTTGAAAAGGCACAGACACACTTACATAGCCAAGAGACTCTAGCAGCGACCGCATCGCTAAACCTCTCGAGCATTGCAAGCTCGCTAATACACAAGGCAGCCGTAACATAGAAATAGATGGAAACAAATAACAAGAAGTAACAATAATGATGATAAGCTGAAGAAAAGAATTGACACGCACAAAAAAGTCACCAAAACACATCGACACAATTATGAACATTAGGCGCTCGAGTCAGAAAAAAAAAGGACAGGAAAATCGATCGAGGGTTAAGATAGTTTGCAATGATAATCGTAAAGCAGGAGAAGAGAGAGATGATAAAAAACGGTGGCGAAAGATCAAGAAAAACTGTGGAAAGGAAGAAAACGCAAAGCACGCGAACAGGCCGAGGTGCAGCCTCATTCAAAACTTATTCTCCTTTACTGCGCGCTGGATGTCGTCCACCGTCTTCCCATTCGTCGTTTCAGCTTTTCCGTTCTCTTTCTTGGAAGGCTTCTCTCCGTTCTTGCGGCTCAGCACCAGCGAGTTCTTGTGCACGCGCTTGTCCAGGTACAGCTCCTTAAAGAGCACCGCAAACAGCACGCAGTAGCTGCCGTACATCATCATCCCCATCCGCATGTTGTTTTTGTCCGTGTCGCAACCCCAGAAATGGTCACTCATCTTGTACGGTGGCACGGCGGCGGCGGGTGCACCAGTTGTCAAGACGCTCCTCACCTGCGTCGACGCGTAATGCACCGCGCTGAAGAGTGCCTCGCACACCGTGTAGAAGAGCGTGCCCGCCTGGTCCGGAGCCAGCCAATGCTGGAAGTACGTGTACATCGTCACGTACATGCCAATGAACATCTGCGATACCTGAAGCAGCGTGATCACTGGGGCGAAGGGGCGGATGCTCTTGCGCAAGCCCATCACCACGAGGAAGTAGTAGAAGTACATGATGGAGTGGACGAAGTAGTTCATCGTGGAGAAGACGATGCCGCTCGGGATGAGCACGTACGACGCGTGCCAGCAGTAGATGGCTGTCACAATGTGGTGGTACCAGTGCAGGAAGGACACCGGCTTGTCCTGCATAATCAAGAAGATCGTGTCCAGCAGCTCGGGCGTCTTCAGGTACATGAAGAGGGCCGTGTAGAAGGCACGCGGTCCGTCGTAGTTCTTGTCGAGCAGCTGGTGCGTGTAGGTGGCAATGCGAGGATTGTGGCGGTGGATGTTGGACGAGTCAAAGCCAGGGTCTGCGTTGGGATCGTAGTAGTCGTTCCGAATCGTGTGGTTTGCAAAGGCATCGGAGTGGCGGACGGAGAGCTGCGCGCAGCACGTCTTGTGGAAGCCTTTCTCGTAGAAGATGGTGTTGTACAGGTTCTCGATGCAGTAGTAGGAACCGAGGGTGGAGATGAGGGAGAGGGCCAGGTTCCACAGGGCAACGAGGTACTTGATGTTGAAGGTCCACCCGCGACGCTCGATCAGGCCAGGCAGGAAGAAAACGGCGACGAGGTACAGCAGGGCCGCGTAACACGGATAGTCTGGCGCGGCGTCGAGGAAGTTGCGCGCCGAGCTGCCCTTGAAGTTGGTCGGCGTGTCCAACCACGCCTTTGCCCACTCGATAAAACCGGACATGAAAAAAAGAAAAATGCGCTGAAAGGAAAGGGGGAGAAAGGAAAAAGCGCTATCTAGAGGATAAGCAATCAGTGAAATGCCTTTCAGCTTATCTTCCGTATTCTGCCTCGCAGCGGCAATGAATGAAGAAGGCTATCGAAAGCAAAAGAAGGAAGCGTTTAGTGTTGCTAGAAACCACGTGAGCAATATAATTTTGAAAACTCGAAACCCGAAAATTGAAGATGCCGCGTTGGGTGAAGTGAAGTGCTCACTTGCCAAATGCGTTGATGAGTTTTGCGGCGCTGTTGCTATTGTGAGGCTAAAAAGGGGGAGATACAAATTTCGTGCAGGCAAGCATGTGACCCGGCAATAGGAATGAAAAAAGGAAGTTATAACGATGGTAATACGCAGAGCAAACAAATGAGAGATGACACGAGCGAAATGTTGGGTAGAAAAGACAACATTTTCAACATAAATAAGTTGCTGCTCAAATGATCCAAGGAACACAGTTCTTTTTGACGCTTATCGCCATGAATCGTGCTGTCAGCAGTCCTTCAACTCCTACAACATTCGCCGTTGTGCCTGTGAACGCACAAAACTTCGCCAAAAAAAAATTCTGCGCAGTATTCACTTCGACAATTGCGCGCTTGAAAAAAAACCGCTTTTCTGTTTTAACCAAAAACGAAAGACATGCGTTTGTAAAGCTAAAACGATCGCAACTATATTTTTCTTTCCGCACATTGATGATGTTGCTGTTTTTTTTGTTTGAGAACAAATTTATTTACAGATTAAATGACCGATCTTTGTCAGACACTTCATGCAAAAAACAACCAAAAAAAAAACATAAAGCACCACCGACCGCAAAACATCCATAAGGACCATCACAGCAAAGAATCCCGAATATACAATTTAGAAACAAAAAAGAAAGAGGGAGAGAAGGAAGCTAGAAGAGCGAATTACACGGAGCTGCTGCGGAAAGGTCTTTTTTTTCTCCTGTTACTATAATTGATGTCGTCACCTCCTTGCTCTTTTCCTGGTTTCTTGCAGGCAAAGAAAGTTCTTGGACAAAAATGCAAAAGAAAAAACGACAGCGCAGCAGCAAGGTGTGCTCACCTGTAAAAAAAAAAACTTGTTACACATGTTCACATGCTAAACCAGAAGGCAAAGGAACACAAAAATCAAGAATTATACATCCCCTAGACGCAGCGCCACCCCAAAAGCAAGGTCTTTACGGCGAGGCCAACCAAAACAGAGGAATAAGAAAAGAAAAGCGCATTATTCACATCACCTTTTTTTCTTCTTCCTTTTTTTGCTTCCCTGTCCCTCGTCCGTACTCCCTAGCCCTCATCATCCCTCCCTTCTACAGCTCTACTTCTTCTTCTTGTCATCGGCTTTGCCGTTGCTGGCCGCCTTGGCAGACCCGTTCATCGCAGCCGCAGCCTCCTTCTTCTTCTTGGATCCCTTGCTCATGTAGAGGTGGATAAACAGCGCCGCGAAAAGGACAAAGTAACTGCCGTACATGCCGAGCCCCATGCGGATGGTGCGCCGGTCGACCCCGCAACCTTCCTCGGTGAAGTAGCTGTAGTAGAAGGTGTAGAGAATGACAGCAGTGCCGACCACCATCTGCAGCAGCTGCGCCCCCGTGATGAGCGGCGCAATTGGACGAATCACCTTGCGCAGCCCCAGCGCGCAGAGGAAGTAGTAGAGGTACATGACGGAGTGCACGGCGTAGTTCATGCCGGCAAACCACAACCCGCTCGGGATGAGCGAGAGCCCGGCGTACCAGCAGAAGATGGCTACGGTGAGGTGGTGGTACCAGTGGAGGAAGATGATCGGCTTCTTGGTCAGCACGAGGAAGAGCGTGTCGATCATCTCGGGGATCTTGCTCAGCAGGAAGGCCATGAGCCAGAAGGAGAGCTCACCATCGTACACAAAGTCCTTATCGAAGTGGCAGGTCGTCTCGTACATGCCGCGATCCTCCAGCAGGAAGATCAAGAGCGTCCACACGCCAAGGGTGCCGCACAGCGAGAAGACGGAGAGGAGCAGGTTCCAGGCCGCGATGAAAGGCTTGAGCTGAAAAGGCTCGCGGTTCTCCATCGCCTTGGGACCGAGAAAGACCATCAGGACGTACAGCACCTCGAAGTACACCATCACGTCGAAGTAGTCCTCGAAGATCCACTCGGCCACATCGCCGAGGAAGTAGCTCGGCAGACCGCCGAAGTTGGTCAGCGCACGCACAACTGGATGCGACATGGCGTTATTTTTTCTTCCTTTTTTTCTTTTTCCTTGTAAGTTTCCTTCGTTTATTCTGTGTTTACAGAAGTAAAACAAAGCGAAGGTCTAGAACAAAAAAAAAGGAAACAGGCAATCACAAGCCTACCAAACTAAAATGCAACGTGGTCTATATAGAGAAAAGAATGTAATTACAGAGAGTCTAGGGTTTTTTTTTTTTTTGAGTGGTTTAATTATGGTGGATTAAGTTAGAGCGAAAACACAATGGTGGAAGAGAAGAGTCACGATGCTATACTCTGCACTTACGTATAGCTAGAACCGAGATCTTCTTCTTTCTCACTTACAGGAAACTTCTACAATTTCTTATCTCTCAACAACGCAAAAAGCCAGGTTAAACTATTTTTCCACTTTGTGTATGTATGTCTAAAAATACACGAACCACTCAAGTCGCAGAATTCGTGATTATGTACAAGAGGAAAAAGGGGAAAAAAAAAAAAGCGACACTTCTTAATTGACCAGCACAGCACAGTAAGTGGTTTACTTGTGAGAGTTGGGCAGCTTTATTCTTCTTCTCGCAAACCTAATTTGTCTTTCTCGAACAGCTCAACACAGAGAGAGTACTTGCGCTGCAATAAAACAAAGAGGTTTTCTTATCGGAATAGAGAAAAAGGAAAAGCTAAGATAAAGAAGTGCAACAGAAAGTAACAAAGGAAAAAATGATGGATGTAAACACTGATGGAGATGGTGAAAGGCAAATCGGCAAAGGAAGGTGGAGAAAAAGAATGGAAGTAAGACTTTTATTTAAATAGAAAAAAAGAACTAAGAAACCTTCAACAACAAAGCATGTCTAATTAGAATTGCAATAAGCAATAACGTTGTAAAAAACTGTACCCAGCAAGTTTTCCTCGTAGTAGAAGGCTTGTCCTGCCAACGACGGCGTCTCGCGCTATAGAGAATCAATTGGACAACTCCACAGCACGCTTAAGGCAGTGTACTTCAGTTCAAAAACAAACGCTTTTTTTTCCCCCTGATCCTATATCTTTTATTTCTTTAGTTTTGTGCAGTTCATGGAATTCTGTAAAAGAAAGTTTGCTGTTGTGATAAGAAGATCGCCACCACATTTGCAATGGAAAAAAAAAGCTAAAAGAAGCTTACTTTTCTTCATCAAGAGCACAAGACGCACAGAAAGATGGAAAAAGAGAGGGAGTGCGACACGGTGATCAGTTGGTGTCTGCGTCGTAGTCGGCACTGTGGCGTGACCCTGAAGACGACGACGACGATGACGCACGTGAGGACGAAGTCTCAGCAGCACCGGTGGCCACCCGGTCAATGCTCTGCGCCGTTCGCTCACGAATCGACGGCACCGCCCGCTGGGTGGGACTACCCTTTGCCTTCGCCTTCGCCGCGCCGTCTGCGCTACTCGGGCGTGGCGGCAGTGCCGGGGAGTTGCCGAGTGGGGAGACGCTGCCGGAGATCTTCCCGTTTCGCCACGCCCGAATCTCTGGCGAACGGCTCGCCTCCTTGCTCGAGCTGCGACTGCGCGGCGGGGACGTGTCCTTGTGCTTTCCCTGCTGCTGTTGCTGCTGCTGCTGATACTGCTGGTTCTGCTCCTGGCGGCGGCGGCGCCGTCCCAGCTTCTTTGCCTTCCGCCGCAACTGCTGTTGCTGCTGCAGCTGACCGGGTTGTGCCGTGGCTTCGACGTCGTCGTCACCCTCCTCCTCCTTCTCAACCTCGCTGTCACTCCGGTCCGGCTGGGCCTTCTCCCGCGCACGTTTCCGCGTCGGCTGGGCGATGGCCACCGCCACGTCCAGGCTCTCCTCCTCTTCCGTGTCAGAAGACGTCGACGACGCTGACGAAGACGAAGAAGAGGCACCACCGGCAGCACTGCTGCTCGCTCCAGGCCCCGCTGTTTTTTTCATTGCCAGCTTCCCCTGCTGTTGCTGTTGCTGGAGCTGCTTTTGTTGTTGGCGAGAGCGGCGTGTCTCCCGCTGCTCTGCCACAGCAAATGTCGACGACGACGGTCCTGCTGATTTCTCCATCTTTTTCGCATCACCACTGCGGCGCTCCGCCTCCTTTTGCGTCCACGCCACCTCCGACGGCGGCAGCGCAAAGTCCGCATCGTCCACCAGCGCCACAGCCGTCCGCTCCACCGCCCGCTGCGCCGGCGCGCCTCCGCTAGCGACTCTCCCGGTCCTGCTCTCCCGCTTTCCCTCCAGCGGCGGCGTGCTGAGCGGGCTGGACTGGCGTGGCGGTGCGGTGTGCGGGGACCGCTTCGGGCTTCCACCCACCGTCTCCCGACCAGGAAGGACTTGCGGCGACTGGGGGACGGGCGAGGTGCCGCCGCTGCCGTGCGGGGGCCGCGCCTGCGGTGGCGAGAGCGATGGCGTGCCGCGACGGCCACTGCCTGGGTGGCTGCCGTGTTGCGCGAGGGAGCGCGGCTCCGGCGAGTGCGGCGGTGTCGCGAGCTGCGGTGCGGCGTGTCGCGGAGACGGCACCGGCGGCGAGGAGCGGTGCGGTGGGGAGCGCTGCAGCGCGGCGTAAGGAGGCGGAGGGGTCAGGTGGGAGTGCGGCGCGCGTGGTGAGCCCCCGGCACGCTTGCCCGCCGCGGCGTCCGTGCGAAGCGGCGTCTGGGGGCTGTCCGTCACCATCGTCACTGGAGACGACTTCGACTCGGGCAAGGCAGGAAGGGTGCCCTCGGCCGCCTGCTGCTGGCACTGCTGCTTGCGGGCGATGTACACGCCCACGAAGGTGTAGAGGCGGTGGAGGCGGCGGCGGCACTCCTCGGCGTCGAAGAGGTTGAACGGCCGATGCGCCACGGCCACCTCACTGCGCAGGGCCGTTGCTGCACCGCTGGTGGACGGCTGCGGCAGATGGGTGTGCCGACGCGGGCGGCGCTCGCGACTGTGAGGCGCACCGGCCGCACGCCGCCGACTGCCGCGGTCGCCGTCCCCCCGCGTCTTTCCTGTCTCCTCGACATCGTCGTCCTCCTCGTCATCGTCGTCGCCCAGCGCGTCTTTGCGCCGTCCCCCACGCAGCGACGGCGATGTCAGCGCGGTGTTGCCGGGCGCTGCGCCGGTGACGGGGAGGGCGAGATCGGTGGTGCCGCCCAGCAACACCTCCCAGTAGGGCGGCAGTGTCCGCGTGAGGAGGCGCAGCACCTTCTCCTGTTGCTCTTCCTCCCGCGCAGCCTCCCTCTCTCGTTCCTGCTGACTGCGCCGTTCAGCAGCACTGCCGTGGTCGCGGCTGGCACAATCCGTTGCCCAGCTGGCGTTTTTCTTGTTGCTGTTGATCACAGGGCTGTCGTGCTCGTCCTCGCTGTCGCTCCTCTCTCGTGGACGGCGGCGGTTAAGTCGTTGACGCGCGTTGGGGCCAGCGGACATGCTCTTCTCGAGATCCGCCGTGCTCGCCGACAGCTCCAGGTCCGGCAACAGGTCACCCCCGTCGTCACCCCACGCTCCGTCCATACCTGATCCAGTAGCGTTCCGGCCAGACCCGCGCTTCCCTCCTCCTCCTGTGCCAGCGTTGTTCGTGCTGCTGAGGCTGTTGTGAGTTCCTACCGCTGACGTCATGGACAGCGGCGGCGTCATGCTCGTGCTGCTCGCGTGCGCGAAGGCGGAGGAGGCAGAGGCAGACGGAGGTGTGCGAAAGCGGTTGATGGGCGTCGAGACGGCGTTGTGCGAGACAAAAAAGGAAGACCCGCTGGCAGCCCCGGCTGCTGCTGCTGCGCCGCCACTGCCCGCTGGTCCCCCTCGCACGCACGACAGCGGCGGTGTCGTCGACCCGGCAACGGCGCGCGGCATCGGACTTCGCGACGGTGCGATGGAGGGCGGCGTCATGGTGTAGGGCTGCCGCGCAAACGGAGCCGGCGGAAGCGGAGGCGGAGGAGGGGCAGCGCCGTAGCGGCTGCCGCCGGTGTACGTCGTCGTAAACGCGGACGTCGCCGGCGCATGTGTCGTGGTGGTGGTCGTGGTGGCCACGGTGATGAACTTCGATTTGGGGCTGCGCGACATCTTTGGGGTGCCGCCGCGGCTGTTGCGGTACATCGGCGGTGACCAGCCGGGGCCGCCCCCGCTGCCGCACTCCGGGAACGCCGTCGACGCCTCAAAGTCGTTCGTCACGTCGCCGACCTCCTCCTCTTCCTCGTCCTCCATAAACAGCAGCTCCTCGACCCAGTTGTGCGACGGCGCTGCTGTGGCTGCGGCGGCAGGACCGGACAGACGGTCGTGAATGAGCTCCAGGATGCCGACTAGCGAGGCGTACATGGCCACCACGCGGTTCTCCGACAGCCCCGACAGCAGGGATGCGTTGGGCAGCGCGAGGAGGTTCCACTGCAGGTCACGCCGCAGCTGCCGCACATCGAGCGCCGGGGCCGCCGACAGCAGCGTCTCCGTCTCCCCCCACCCCAGCAGCGTCGGGCTCACCCCCATCATGGCCCCGCCACCTGCGAAGCCGCTCGCGCCGGCCGCGCCGAAGAGGGACGGAAACTGCTGGAAGCGACGCACCACCGTCGACACGTTTTCGCGGATGGAGGCCAGCGCGTCGAGGCGCGACGCCAGCATCGGCACCCGCATGCGCCGCCGCACCCGCGCGCACTTGTCGAGGCAGCGGACGACGGTGCCCCACGGATCGCCCTGCGCCGTCACGCCACGCGCCACCGTGCCGAGGGCCACCTCCATCACCGACCGCGCCGCGTCTGTCTCGACAGCAGCGACGACCGGCGAGACGACGTGCATGCTCAGCCGCGGCACGATCTTCTCCTTCGCGTTCAGATAGTTCAGCGACAGGGTGTGGGCGAAGCGGTTCAGCGTGATCGTCTTGCGGCCGGAGCGCAGGCACGTGAACACCGCCAGCCCCTCCTGCCACAGCACGTTGGACAGGAAGTAGATGCCGTTGAAGTGCTTCTCGTCGTCGTCGGTAACGCGGAGCATGTAGTTGAACTGGTACAATTGCGCGGCGTTGTGCTTGCGCAGGATCTTTTGCAGCAGCCGCGTCAACGCCGCCTGGCGGTCGCGCGTCGCGTTCTGGCCGTCGTTGAACTGGTACAGCGCCGCAAGTAACGGCAGGCGGTCACCCGAGTGCAGCGCCATGTAAGCCGACATCCACGATGACGTCACGGGGGAGAGGCGGCGCGTCAGCGGCATCACGTCGTACGCGCCGCGCAGCATGGCGGAGCGCAGCGTCGTCACAAACCCGCTAGCGTGGCCCTGGTAAATGCCGCTGCGCAGCGCCATGTCCGCCAGCTCCATCGGCGTCAGTCGGAAGACCGCGGCGAAGACGTGCAGCAGCGCGTTGGCGCACGGCGAGGTCAAAATCCACTCGAAGCGGCGGTGGAACGGCGACCGCGGCGTCGTGAGGGTGGAGGAGGTGGTCGAGGCGGAGGAGGGGTCGAGCAGGGATGGCTGCGGGTCGTGGCGGTGGGCGTGACGCTCTGCCGCGGAGATGAGGTGGGCGTCCTTGACAGCCGCCAGCTCCGTCAGCGACTTCTCCCACGCCCGCAGCACGGCGTGGCGCTGTTCTGCTTCGTCCTCCTCCGCTTCCGCATTCTCTCGACTCTCCTTCTTTACTGTGCCGCCGTCCATCCTGCTGCCGTCTTTCTCCGTCTTGGCACCAGCACGACGCTTCTCCGCCTCCTCCGCCATGTAGGCTTGGTGGAAACTGTTGGCATCACGGTAGACCCGCCGCGTCGGGTAGAGCCCCAGCGCGTCCAGCCACATCCCAATGCGCTGCGCGTTCTGCGCCGCCGCCGCCGCCGACGTGGACGAGGCCGCGACCGGGTGCGCATCGACCCGCCGCGCCAGCTCCAACGCGACGACCATCGCCGTGTGCTCCGGCGACAACCCGGAGACGCCGGCGGAGGTGGAGTGCAGAGGGCAGAGCGCGATGACCTTGTCCTTGAAGGTGCGCATCATCTCCACCCGACCCGGCACGCGGCCCGGATGCCACAGCACGCTTGGCACGCCGTACGCGGCGGCCACGGTGAAGACGTTCTGCAGGTGCTGCACGGACACCTCGGTGGACTCAAAAAACGACGGCGCAGCGACGCCGAGCAGCGAGCTGACCAGCTCCACGTCGACCCACTGCAGATCGACATCCAGCCGCTGCTGCGCCTCCGCATCCTTCTTCAACGGTGGCGACGACGCTGTTGCTGTTGCTACTTTTAGATCAGCATCTGCAGCAGCAGCAGCAGCACTACTTCCTATCCCCCGGTTTCCGTCCGCAACGGCACGACCCGCAAGACAGAAGAGGGGAAAGAGGGAGACGTACCGGTGTAGGAGCAGGCTTACGTACAGCCCGGCAGCGCGGATCACCGGTGCCGTGCCACGCGGCAGACCCGGAGCGGTGAGCAGACAGCTGATGTCGTAGGCGGCGCGCAGCACCGTGGGGAGGGCCTCGCCGCTGGGCAGCATCACACTGCTGCTGTCGTGGGGTGTCAAGGCCTGACCAGCGCCACCACCACCACCACCGTTTTGTTTTTTCGTTGTGGCTGCTCCAGCGAGTCTGTCGCCTCCGCTTCGCGTGAGCTGCGGGTTGCTGGAGAATGTTCGCATCCCACTCCTGCCGCTCTCCTTCGTGTTCTCCACACCACCGCCACCATCACCACCATTTGTATTGTAGGCATTCGTGGCATTCGTGTGGTTGCCACTTCCGGTGTTTGACGAGGACGGCCCATTTGGCCCCAGCACAGGGATGCGCTGCAGCCATTCGTAAAAGAAGAGGTAGGTGTCAATGGGGCCTCCGCCTGACCCGCCTCCTCCCCCGCCACCGCCACCGCCGCTGCCCTTCTCCTTCTCGTCGACGTCGTCTTCATCACCGCTGTCGACGTCGTTGTCGCCCTCTCCGGTAACAGCGGCGTCGTCCTCGACCACGGCGTTGCTCCGCGTGGTGCCGGCCCCGGCAATGCAGACGGCACACTTGTACTCGACATCACCGGACGGCATCCACGCATCTTGCATGCCGCAGTTCGTGCACGACGGCGGCCGGTAGGACCACCAGACAACGTAGAGGATCCGGTCGTAGAGCCGCCACGTGGAGGCAGTGTAGGGGTCGGCAAAGACGTCGATGAACGTCCCGTGCAGCACGGGGTGGTCGGCACCACGGGGCAGCGAAAGCGCGCTGACGTCACCCGCAGTGCTCGCGACGGCGCTGGAGGTGGACAGCCCTGCCGCAAAGGCTGACGCCTCCTCGCTCTCGTCATTTCCCTCCTCCTTTGTGAGGCGCGTCGTGTGGCCGCTGTGGGTGGACGGCGGCTGCGGTGCAGATCGCCCCCCGCCGGCAACGTTGGGGAGGGAGGTCGGCGTGGACGGGGCGCTGGATGGCCAGCTCTCGTCTCCAGCGGAGCCGGGTGCGCTGCCGGCGCGCTGGGGTGATTGGGTGACAAAGGCGATGAAGTTGCGCACGAGCCCCTCCAGCTCCAGCAGCTGATTGCGAGTCAACGGCGTGATACGTTGTGACATCGTGATGATTACTACAACTTAAATTATTTCGGTTTTTTTAAATAATAATAGTAATATTTTAAGCGAAAAGTTTTGCAGGCTACAATGAGGCAAAGACTAACGGCCGTCTCGGAGCGGCAGCCGATCTGTCGAATAAACTCAGAAAAGAAACCTCTGCAGTGTGAACAACGCGCAGAACAGAAATCCTTTTTAGTTGCGTATGTATGTGCGTGTGCATCGCACACAGGGCCGGATACATTGCACGCAGGCAGAAACGGAGAAGGGGTAAAAGGCGGCAAAGATGAAAGGAAAGGTGAAAAGGTGAGGAAGAGCGATGCTCGCAAGCACCAACGAGACGTTGACACTACACACTAAATAGTCAAACGAGTGCGGACATAGGGAAAGAATCACTCTCGCCATCTCGCAATCCTACAACGCCTTTTATTTTTCTTTTTTCCAATTTGATAGTCGAGGGGGTGAGATGTAGCAGTCCTCAACAAGCGTTAAGGTACACATGAAACAAACAAACAGGAAACAAAAAAATGAAAACCTTCATCGCGTTCTCTTTCTTCTCCTTTTTCTTTGGCACGCTCAGCAGCCGCAAGACGACTCTCCCATCGTCCCGGCATTCGCTGGTGATGCGTTTCTGTCCTCCCCAGGGCCGAACCCGCGCAGGTCCAGCGTCTTCTTCTGCCGCGCGGGCGTCGTCGAGGGCGACCGTGGCGGACCGGAGGCGTGGTGCGGGCTGCTCGTTGACGCGGGTGACATGAAGCCGGAGGTGGACGGCGTCATCCCAGGCGACGGGCGCGGGCTCGGCGTGGCCCCGCTGAAGTGCGACAGCTGCCCCACGTCGTCGCCAGAGCGGCGGCTGTGCGGGTGGCCGAAGAGGGCGATGGGCGAGGCCGGCACCGTCGACGCGGCCGTCCACATCTCCGACCCCCGCGAGGCCGCCATGCCGCCCCCGCCGTGGCTGCCGGCGTCCTGCGTGCGCCGCTCCGGCGGCGTTGCCTGCACCGCGTCCACCGCCAGGACGAGATGGGTGAAGGCTTCCAGCACACCTTCTCCGGAGAGCGCGGAGGTGAAGAAATTGCGCATGCCCATCGCGTGGGAGATGCGGTCCGCCTCCTGCTGGAGCGTCTCCAGATCCTGCCGGGACGTCGGGCCGCCGTTGGTGGCGCGCAGCAGATCCAACTTGGCACCCACCACGACGCAGACGCAGTCGTCGCGCGCCAGCTCCGTCACGCGGGCCACCCATCGCGGCACATTCAACAACGACTCGCGGCGCGTCACGTCGTAGACGACAATCGCGCCGACGGCGTTGCGGTAAAAGGCGTTGCTGATGACGCCCGCATTGCGCTCCTGGCCGGCGGTGTCCCACAGCTGCAGCACGACCGTCTCCGTCTGTCCAACAGGGCCAGACGGGATGTCGACCTCGCGTGAGCAGAACTCAGCGCCGATGGTGGACGGCAGCGACGGGTCGTACTGGTTGTAGCAGTAGCGGTGCATGAGGTTCGACTTGCCCACGCCCGCCTCGCCAACGAGGAGCACCTTGTAGGTGCGGAGGAACCCGTTGTGACGACCCACAGTGGACGGCATGAGCGGTGTCGCCGACACCCCATTCACCGGGACTACTGGGCGTGGGTAGGCCACGTAGACGGAGGAGGAAGGCGGAGGCTGTTGCGGCTGCTGCTGGTGTTGTCTGGAGGACGCGTCGGGTGTGGCAGGGGTGAGAGGCGACGGCACTTGGATGGTAATGGGCGGTGACGCTGCGGCCACGGCGTCGGCGTTGGACAGCGGGAGTGGCGGGTGCGGCATGGTGGAGTTGGCGTTGCTGACCTCGTCTTCGTCCTCGCTGAGGTTGATGCTAAAGTGAGTGTCCATGATTAATAAATTGTCTACACTGCTCTCCGTTCTCCTCTCTCTCTTTTCGAGATGCAGAAGACTTGAAAAATTGTAAATTTTGGAAAAAGATAACAAAGCTTACACTCGCATCACACTAAGACGTCTGCGAAAAAGAGGCGTTGAGAAAGTCGTGAAACCGTTGACAGATGCAGCAGAAGGTGCAACGATCGTAAGCCAGTATAAAAATTGGAAGCTGGGAGTTTTATAAGGGGTAATGATTGATGGTTAAGAAGTTCAATTAAATGTACAATGAACCGAAAAAAGCTTTTGCGTGTCGCTGTTGGGTTCACTCCGCCCCGGCTTGTTTTTTTCTTCTGCTACGGAGACGGCAACACACACAAAACGACAAAATCAACTGGTTTAAGAAGGATGGGAAAGGAAAAAAAGCGAGGGGTAAAACAATAAGCAACATAGCAGAACCATTTGCAAGGTGCGATCACCTCATTCTTTGCTAGAGAAGAGAGCAGTGTCGGAGAAATAATTAAGATGTTGAACTGAAGAGGCTCACGGAACCGCAGCACGGTTTGCTGTCTAAGAAGAATAGCGCAAGCTTCTCAACATCATTTAAATTGTTCCATTCTCTTTTTTTCTTTGGGTGCGCTTCCATCGCATGTAATAAAGAAAAGATGTGTTTCAGTAAAAAAAAAAAAGATGAACGAAATCAATGGTCACAAATAAATGGAAAAGCGGAACAGTAATAAGAACAAAATTTATATATATTGACAAGCCGAAAGGCACAGTTAGAACTGTTATAG
>JASAOP010002340.1:0-15217 GCA_030849055.1 Crithidia thermophila | reverse complement strand
CCCCCCCCCCCCCCCAAAAAAAAAAAAGAGAATTTAGTCGGAGCAAAAAAAGATGACATGTTAGACATGTTTCCTCGTTCAATAGAGAAAATAGGGTTTTGGAAAAAAAATTTGCAACAATGGGAAAACAGCTTCTTGTGTGAAGCGTACTCCAACCGCCTCCTCAGAGGTAACCGTGTCACCAGCACGCGAGGCCCCACATTGCCGCCCGTATATATATAAAACACCTTCAGCGTAAAAGCGGAACGTGTCCCTTCATGAACATCGAGTTCTGCAAAAGAAAAAGAAGACTGCTAAATAAAGAGCTTGAACACTCTCTTTTTTCTTTTTTTTTTTTGGGATTGTAAACGTTACATATTGTAGTCGCTATTGACGACTCTTAAGAAAGTAGTGATTAATCGAGTTAGCAATAATACTTAGCATTAAAGAAAAGAAGGAAAAAAAAATCACTCTGTTTTGCATGCCATCTGGCATCGCACGTCCAGCACTGCGACAAGAAAACACGGCCTATCTACAAAACAAAACACTTCAATTCTAATGTTACAACTTTTGAAATACCCCCTTTTCCACGCGTCACTCACAATGTTTTACAATTTTCTCACATCAAAAAAAAAAAAAAAAACGAAAACAGCTTCACCATGTCAAAAAAAAAAAATAAAAATATGCCTCACGATAAACTGTAGTTGCGACGTCCTTCAGTGATGGCAAACAGCAGTCGCGCCTTCATGATCTCCCGCGTGCTGTATGGAGGGAGCTTGAGGTAGAGGAAGCAGGTGTTGCACGACGGCAGCGTCATCTCCTTCTTCCCCTCCATATCCTTCATCGCCACCGTGATGAGGCGGCCCAGCCCAGCCAAGCCGTTCAGCGGCAGCCGCGGAGATCCGGTGAGGAACTCGAGGAAGTGGTGCTGCTGCGCCCGCGTCAGCTCGTTACCGACGATGGCCAAGAACATTTCCACGTGCGGGCTGTCGCTGCTGTAGCCGTTGCCGACGGTGGTCTGCAGGCGCAGCTCGTCCTCCGTGAAGAGCGGGCCGTCAGTTTCGCGCTCCGCCCCGCACAGCACGGCGCTCCGTTCTTCGTCGCTCATGAACGCAAACGACTCCAGCTCGAGCACCGACAGCAGCCCCCACTGGAACTGACGCAAGTTCTCGAAGGCAATCTCGTACCGCGTGAGGATGGTGTGCTGGATGTGCCGCTCAAGCTCCGCGTGCGTCGTGATAGCTGCCCCGTCGTCCATCTCGAGTTCCATCGCGGCCAACTCCGCCGCCGTGCTGCGGCGCAGCTGCGTAAACGTGCGGTGCAGCGACGGATCCAGCGCTTCCAGCAGCGCGTCGAGGGCCGCCACCACGCGAGGGAACTCAGCGTCGACTGGCGACTGGCCGAGCCCTGTCAGGCCCAACGATGGCAGCATCAGCAGTGCCCACGCCTCGGGCAGGAGGTCCAGGTTCATGCGGAAGTCGTCAACGAAGGCGCGGGCGCAGGCGGCGCCGAGGACAAAAAACTCATCCAGAAAGAGCGCCTTGGCGGTCGGGAACGGCAGCGTCACCGCATCAGCGCCGCCGTCGTCCTCCGTCACAAACCAAAACTTCTTCTCTGCGCGGAAGTGAGCCGAGAGCTCCGTGTAGAGTTCCTGCGACGGTCCGCTGCCAAAGCCCTCCTCCCCAACGAAGGTGAAGTCAACGCGCAGCACCGGCGACAGCAGCGAGCGGAAGCTGTCGTGCAGAATGCGCAGCATGCCCGCCTTGTCCTCGCGCGGCACTTGAATCTTGTGGCTCTTAACAGACTCCGCCGTCACACCGGTCACCATCGACATCACCGCCGCTGACTGGTCGTGCAGCACCTGGAAGGCAAAGCGACGGCAGTCCACGGCGAGGTAGCGCGCAACCAGGTGCTTCACGTTGAGGGGCAGATGCCGAGCCAGACCAGCCATGACGCGACGCAGCCCCGCCGGCACCGCACGCGCGCCACCGATAAAGACAAACATGCCTGCATTCTCGTACGCCTTCAGCAGACACCGCTGCACCGCCACGTCCAGACCACAGGCGGCGCCGAAGAGGACCAGCAGCTCCACGAGCAGATCGCATTTACCGGCAACGCTGGTCGCCTCCGACGCTGCACTGCTGCTCGACGGGCCAGGACAGACAACTCCGCAGGCGCACGACGCGCACAACTCTGCGGCGTGCACCCGCTGCCTGTGCAGGCACGCGAGCGGGGTGGCCGTTGACACCGCGCCACCCGTCTCCGTGAAGAAGACCGCAGCGCTGCGCGACGGGTGCTGCGTCGATGGCGGCGCAGACGTCAAGCGCCACACCGCCAGCACATCCAGCGCGGTGGCGGTGACGGCGCCTTCGAGGCGGTTGCACTGCACCATCGCGCACTTCGCGCACACGTCGTAGTCGCACAGCCGGCACGACCACGCGCTGTCGAGGCCCTTCGCCTTGCATACGTCGCATGTCCAGTTCGTGCTGTGGTGGTGGCGCAGGGGGTGGTGGCGCGGGCAGCTGAAGGCGGGCGACAGCCCCGCGCTGCACACCTCCAGCTCCACAATTTCCGCCTCCTCGACCGTCTCCTTCAGCGACTTGGAGGACAAGCACTGCAGGGCCAACTCTTGCAGGTGTTTCAGCACAACACCGGTGAGGAGGTGCTCCAGCTGCGCCAACCACGCCGCAGAGCTGGCTAAATCCTCTTTCTTGAGTGCAGACTCGACTTTCTGGTTTGACGCTGCGAGCCGCCGCAGCGCGTCCACGCATTGCGGCGAGTTCCACGCAGACTCTGGGGTGTCTATCAGCACAACGAGGAGACGGCGCACCTCATCACGACTGCCGGACTGCAAAATGCGGACCAGCTGCGAGGGGTCGCCGCTTGCGCTAGCCGGGATCTGCGGGTGCAGCGGTGGGGTAGTCGGCAGGCTCGCCGCCTCGCGTCGCAGCATCTGCACTACTGGACTCCGCTCTGGCGTGTTCGACGCGCTGCGGCGCAAGATCGCGGTGGCCACGCCGACCTCCACCAGCACCGGCGCCCACGCCTTGTCGTGCTGCAGCAAGGCCTGCGACACGCTCTCGATCAACGCGGTGGTCGCGTCGGACAGGAAGCTGCGCAGGGCCGCGCGCGTGGCGTCGACGGCGTCGGGCCCGGCCGCCATCAGCACCTGCAGCAGCACCGACCGCCCGTACTCGGCCAACGCGCCGTCGTAGCGCGACACGGCGCTGAGCTGCTCGAGCAGGGCTCGGAGGTTGCACTGCCGCAGCGCCGCCGCCTGCGCCTCTGCGCGTCGGGGGGCCACCTGCAGCGACGGCGCGACGCTGGCGCTGACATCGTAGGCGCACGGCACGGGCTGGAAGATGACGCGGCACGAGTTGGCAAAGGGCCACTGCACCTCGCGCATGGTGGACAGCCGCACACGGCTTCCGCGCTTCTTCAGCTGCACCGCATCCTGCGCCGCGAAGAACGCCCGCGTCAGCTGCGCGCGGTCGTCCTTCGCGAAGCGTCGCGCGTACTCGTCGTCGCCGACCCACCACCACATGTACTCCTTCGCTGGCGACGCCTTGGCGGAGAGGAGGGCGGAGATGAGCCGGAGCAGCGGCCACTCCGGCTCTGGGGTAACCCACTTCACGCCCTCGCCATTGTTGAGCAGATCCTCGCCCTGCTCCTCGTCCTCGTCGGCGTCTCCGTCCAGATCCATGAAAGGGTTCCGCGGAACGCCGTCGGCCGTGGACGCCCCGGGTGACGATGTTGCGCCGGAGACGGCTTCGCGGTTCAGAAACGGGTTGACGATGGCCAGCGTGGTACGCACGTTGCGGCTCAGCTCCTTCGCGAGGTCGACCACCACCGCCACGCAGGTCGCGGCAGGGACAGCGGCGACCGCCGACTCACCAGCGATGACGGCACTCGCGCAGCTGAACACGGTGCTGCGGAAGGCACGGTCGAGACGCGGGGAGGCGCACACCTTCTGGCACAGCCGCAGCCACACCTCGACCTCACCTTGACTGCAGGCGCTAGCGTCACCTGCGGTGGATGCAGGCGGACTGGCCGTGTGACCGTTCGCTGCCGAGGAGCTGCGTTGACGCTTGTGGCTTTTGTTTGCCCCTTCCTGAGCATTCTGTCGTGCGGTGGATGTCTTGCTTTCCTCGTGATGCGTGTAGGCTTTCATGGTTACCAGCCCGTCTGTCAGGTGCCGCAGCAGCCGCAGCCAATCCTGGTTCACCTCCATCGTCTCCAGACTCATCAGCTTCTCGCGCAGCACTGCTCGAATTCGCACGACGGGCGCGGCGTTCGCGGAGCCACCGAGTTGGCCGCTGCGCAAGAGCACGCAGCACATGCGCAACGCCTGCAGGCACATGTCTAGTGAAACATCCATGACGTACACGCAGAAGCTGAGCTGCTCTTCAGCGGGAGGCAGCGCGACGCGGATACTCTCGTCGCTTTGCGCGGCAGCAGCCATGCACTGCAACAGCTCTTCCTGCAGCTCCCACAACTTCGTATGCACAAACGTGAAGGACTGCGTTGAGTTGGCGCCTACGACCGTTTTCAGGCGCTGCAGGGCGGCCCGCACGCACTCGATCAGCTTCGCCCGCGACTTTTGCTTCAAGCACGGCACAAACTTGTCGAGCAAGATGCGCACGGCACGCACGGAGAGCACGGTGGCATCGCCGCTCAGTCGATCGCAGTGGAGCAGTTCGTGGAGCACATCGATGGCGTGGTGGACCGGCGGGTCGTCGGTGCCTTCGCTGATGATGAGCTCCGTGCAGATCTCCAGCAGCGATGTGTAGGCGTCTTCGTCCGTCACCGCCTCAACCGACGGCGTTACGGACCCCATTTTTTTTGTATTTAAATACGTGTGATGCGAAATTGTAATAATAATAACAATAATAGAGATAAGAACAAAAGTGCGATGAAAACAAAGAATAGCACGCAGCTTCCTTAAGCCCTGCTCTTCGAACTACGTCCAGCCGTTTAATGGCCGAAGTGAGCAGTGCGTAACCTGCAGACGCAAACTAAACGATTTTAATTACAACAAGGTTTCGAAAATGTGGAAGGAGATAAAGAAAGAGAGAGAGCGCGGGAGGAAGATGTAGAACGCAAAAAAAGGCCTTTTAGGAACATGACTGTCATCAAGAGCCAGCAGGGAAGGCAAAGAAAAGGAAAACGCATATTCTGACTATAGCGGCTTCAAGCAGGCAGTTGATGAAATAGAAATGCCGCTCCCAACAACAACAAAAACAATTATTACAATCGCTGATAGGCATTTTTTTATGGACGTATAATACACCATTTCAATTGCAAAAAGAGCTGGTAGAGATGAAACAAAAATATAGTCACATCTAAAGAAAAAGAAAAAAGTATTTGCACTGCATCAAAGAGAAGGAAAATAACATTGAATTACGAAGTATTAGATACGTCTGTTGGTGGGAATTGAGAAGCGATCCACCTTTTTTTCCTGTTCTACTGTATCTACGTGCACAGAATACAGTTGATTAAAATGATTAACATAAAAAGTGAAAAGCTCTTGAGGGTGCGCAGATAATAAAAAAAGAACCGATTTTTTTAATGAAAAATTTCACTCTGCCGGATACTCCGGCTCCGGCAAAGACAATGGCCGGAACATGTAGTTCAGCGTTAAAATCATGTCTCTCACCCAGAAGTCTTTAGTGTTCTTGTCGCCGCACTCGCGCATGATCATGTCGTAGAGATAAAGATCGCGGAAGCAGTTGGAGAGATACTGCCTCAGGGCTGCCGGGTTTGTCTCTGCAGGATCGGTGAAGATGGTGCCCTCACCATTGTACGTGCGATTTTCAACATACGCCTCCCAGAACTGCCGATGTGCAATGTACTGCGTACTGTAATCATTATTGTCAAAACACTCCAGCACCTCCTTCCGCACCATCGGAATGTCAAACAGGCCAAATGGCTTCTTGCCCTTCACCAAATTATCTTGTTGCACCGCGTAAACGAGGTTCAGCAAGACGTACATGCGGAAGGAGGTGTATACTTGAAAATACACGCCAAAGCCGTGGCCCCAGCTGAGATTAAAGAGTCCTGACAGCGGGGTTGCCTGGCACAGCGTCAGCAGCGCCTTGCTTTCGTGCTGTTGAATAAGAAATTTTACAGCGTCGGCGAGATTTCCGTTTTCGGTTGAGAAACCCTGCTCGCCCTTCTGCTTCCAATACAACACTTTCTGCATACTGTCGCTCAGCGGGAGGGCACGGTTGTCGTTGCTGTTGTACGGGTCCAGGTGGAACCGCGTTTCATCGAGCATGTCGTCCGAAAAGAGAGGAGCGTTTTGATTCAGTTTATCTGGAAACTTGCGCCGCTCCGTAAGAGCGAACTCCTCAATGGTGTCGGCAAAGACGTGCACAAAGTGCAGACCGTCGGAGTTCTGGCGGTCATCGTTCTTCGGAAAAAGCCCACTGGGCTGGCCATAGAAGGCTTTGTTCTCAACGACAAACTCGAAGTGGCGACTGAAGCAGTTCCACGGCAGCGTGTGCGAGAGATGCATCTAAGAAAGTATTTAAAAAAAGAAAAAGGAGAAAAATAGAGAGGAAGAACGGCGTGACCCGCAGAAGGCTAAAGGAAAAAAAAAGGGTGAGGTGCTGCGATTCTACTGACTTGGGAGTTGCGACCGGCAAGGAGTCACTGCAAATAAAAAAGTGCAACTAAAAAAGGAAATGTAAATGTCCAATTTAGGATGCAAAACGGCAGCGTGGAGGCCGTTTACAAGAATGATGTGTTGGTCCGGAACAAAAACTACCCTGGAGCGTATTGTTGTAAAGCAGAGGAAGAAAAAATGGAAAGGTTCATTGAGGTAAAGTAAAATGAAAAGCACCAATCTTTCATTTTGAGTGTTAAAGGAGCATGCAACGGTATTTGCGCCTTTTCACTAAGTGAGATAGATTGCGATAAAGGCTCCAACTCATTTTATAATCAGGGCCTTTGGATTCGTCTTTGATGGAGTACAAGCCCACATTAGTAGAATGACTGAAGGCACTTTTCCCGCGGTACATGTTTTAAATTGTTACGAGCACACACACGTATTCCAGGATCTCTTTTTCTGCGTACCGAACGCCATTCAAACACGTCGTATACCCTCCACGCTAAACTTTTCCGTGTTTATTTTTTTTTTAAATATGTGCATTCGCATTGATAAGGCCACGCGTTAGCGCAGACCTGAGCAGCTGTAAAACATGTCCACATCTTAACCCCGCATCGGGGAAACCAATTATGATCATCAAAACGTATTGACGCATCGACGTAACAACTCAAAAATGTAAAACGTATAACACACAAAAAAAAGGTAGTTATTGAAGAGGAGAAAATGGTAAAACAAATAACCCAAAAAACGAAAGCAGCGGCGGGCTCCCTGCTCGTTCCTGCATCCGTGGATCCATGCAAACAGGTAAGGCAAAGTCAACGTCTCCCCGCAGTTGCACGACGCACCAAATACAAAAACAGTTACATACCCCATGTGCCGGAGCAAATGCTGCAGCATAAACTATGCTAATGAGGTCAGTGCATCCAAGCAAATACAAGAATGCTGTTTACAACGGTAGGGAACGAAGATGAATGATCGCAGCATCTAAAATTAATTGTGGCGGAAGAACTTCCAGCTCATCCACGTTGTATAGATGCTCACACACAGCCCTTGAAAGATGAGAGGCGCCGCCACAACATAAAACACATCTTGTCGCACCGAGTTCGAGCTCGATCCGATGCGCTGCGTGGACGTCGCGTCGAAGCTGCGCACAAGACAACGGATCGTGCCGTACAGAGTTAGCGATACAAACAAAACAACGCCGATGAATGCAGGCCAGGCGTATACAAAACGCACAAACGGTTTTTGCCGGTAGTCTGGAACGTCTAACATCGTCGAGCTGCCCCGAAAGCGGCTTCTCTACACGGCGGCTCTACAACAAAACAAAAAAAGAGGAAAAAATGTACTACCACTAAAAGGAAAAAGACAGTAATGTTTAAAAGCAACAGGCGATAGGACAATGTGAGGAAATACCAGATAGAAAAGAAAAGTATAGAAAAAGGTTGTGAAGGTCTTTAACGCTTGTTTTGCTCCCATTTGCCAGAGCGCGTCGATGACAGTAAGCGTAACGGAGCAGGAAAAGTTAGCACTTAAATTAGCTTTTTCTTCCAAATTTGAGCTATCAAAAGCAGAATTTCGATCAATACCATCAAAGGTCGGCGGCTGACACTTTACTGCTCTACTAAAAAAATGAGACCACCAGTATTTGCAGAACGAAGCACTCCTTTTAATTTCATCCATACTTGTCCTTTACTTTATTGTTTTTTTTTTTTTAGTTAGTTAGCGAGAAATGCAATCAAAACAAAGTAGCAGAGTTAGGCAACAGAAAGCAACGAGAGACATCCCTCAATGAGAGACGCCAATTGCGCAACATACTCACACACAGAAAAAAAAAAAAAGGATACACGCGCGGAAAAACAAAAAGAGAGGTTTTTTGACAGATAAAAAGAAGGCAGTAGAAAAAGAAATGGCACCAGCATTCTCACCTTATTCGTGCAAATTTGGTATGCCACCATGTGACGCGGTTTATTCAACAATATTAATTCTACAAAGAAAATTGCATTGACACTACTGGCACAGAGAGAAAAAAAAGTGGTGCACTCTCGCGCATACGCATTGGAAATCGCAGCAAAACAGCGACGGAGAAAGATCAGTTGTGCTTAAAGAACTTCCAGCCTACCCAGCTTGCGTACGCGCAGAAAAACAGCAGCTGCGGGGAAACGGCTGCCCACAGCACCAGGTGCCAGCGCGAGCTCATTATCGGCGACGCCGTGTGAAACGCCATCATCTCTTCCTTTAAGCACGTCCAGACGTTGTACACAAACCACAACATAAAGCTAACGGCAAAGCAGAGTGTCGTGTACCCAAAGAAAATAGGAGGTTTGTCCAAGTCAGGAGGTGGAATTGCGTTCCCCTCTTCCACGTTGTCCGTCAAAGGCAACGGGACGTGGTGAGGAGAAAAGCTCATTTGATTTTCTAAACCAAAACCACACAAGCAAATACGTGAGCAATTGCAAAAATAGGGGGAAAGTGAGGGCTTACTATTGGCACCAGAGCCTAAAGTGCTGTCGTTTCACCAAATCAACAGCAGTCAGCAGGAAAGAAATAAAGGCAGGCGCACCGATTTAAAAAAAGTCACCGGTCGAGCACTTCGTTAGCATTCGATGAAGTGACACTCGCAACAAAATAAAACTAGGCGACCGCTAAAGGGTCGGAAAAAACTTTTATATTCACCAAAAAATGACACGAATAAAACTCAGAAAAACAGACAAATTAGTTCCTTGCGCCGCTTTGCGTCGACTGCAAAAAAAAAAAAGGCTCTCTTCCGTGACTCAGCTCGGAAAAGAGTCGCGACAGTGCTGTTTCTTTCTTTTTTTCTTTCCTGGTAACTATCAAGGAAGAACAGATGTTTGAGAAATAGAGTTATGGAAACAAAGGTAATAGACAAGAAGGATGAAAATACAGGCTTCTCCATGCAGTTGTCATTGCTTGAAATCGGCAGAAACGCCTCTTTTTTTCTCTTCGACATCGCATAGTTGATTAAATGCGGTTGGCAACGCCCTATTCTTTCACATACAGGTATGTGTGATGCAGAGATAAATTGAGTTAGCATCTTATTCTTTTGAAATTGTTGGATAAGTGAGCAGTTCGTTTTTTTTTTTTTTTGTAGTTGGTGCTGAAGATAAATGTACATGAATAGTCGAACAAAACGTGTTCCGGTGCGGTTCGGTTCCCCTAGAACGCACGAAGTATCATATAAATCTAAAAAAAAAAAAGAAGGGGGAATGTTACAAAAAGACAGACATACGAATGTCAGAGAGAAACTAATAATAAGATTCTAAAACAACAACAACAAAAAAGTTGCATCGCACGTACTTTCCCGCAAGCACAAACGAAAAAGAAATAGGCAAACCAGCTTATTTCACCAAAAGAGATGAAACATATTAGAACCACTGTAAAAAGCTGCTGCAAATGACCCTACTGACGAGGAGTGTCGGCGAAACCCCCAGGCTGCACATTCTCGATATTCGCCACTGTTAAACTGTTCTGTTCAATCACCTTTGAGGAAAAAAATGGCTGCACTCTTCTCGCATTCCCTCTCGCCACTCCTCATGACAGCACAACGTGGTCAGCTCATCATCATGCTGGCGGGGGTCGATACACCTTGTTGTAACGAGGCGTGTAAGCCCCCGGACCAGGAGTCTGCTCAAAGCGCCGCGGCACCCGCACGTGAGAGCCCAAGTCCCCATCGTTGCGGTTCAACAGCTGCTCTACGCCGACATCCGTGCCAAGGAAGTAGCGGCCGCGTTGCCCCACAACGGGGCGGAAGCGGCGCTCGCGACCAAACGTACACGTATGTGGATTGTCCTCGGGAAGGAAGTCGCCCATGAGCAACGTGCTGTCGTGCCGCGCTGCATCGCGGATGGCTGACTTCATGTCCAGCTGCGGGGTGTAGTGCAGGTGTGCGCGGCGGCTCTGCTCCGACGGGATGGCGGTCATGTTCGCCAACACCGTCGAATCAACATAGCGGTGCCGAGCCGCCGCCCCGGGAAACATGGCTGCCGCAGTCGTGGACTCCGCTTCACTGCGAGTGTGGGTGGAGCTAAGGCCGGTGGACGACCACGTCGCCATCTGCACGTCGCGCTGCGTCAACGAGGCGGACGAGTCGGCGGCACCGCGCCGCCGCTGCGGCTGCTGTTTTTTACCAGCTGCTTTTTCGTCCAACAATCGCTGGCGCTGCGCTTCTAGGGCGGCGCGTCGGCGGCGCAGTTCCTCCAGCTCGTGTCGGATTTCCTCCAGCTCCGGCGGCACCGCAACGGAGTGCGTCGAGGCCGTCATCGAAGGCACCGCCGGCGTATCTGCCGCAGTCACGCGTGGTGGCGGTGAGTCAGCGCAGGTGTCCGACTGTGTCTTGACAACATCGTCGCAACGCTCAAAGGTTCTAGCAAACATGGCGCACACGTTGAGAAGAGAAATGGATAGATTGAAGCACGTATTAGACAGTCACAGGAAATGCCCAACGAGAGGCCTCTGTGTCAGCAGTCGTATGAGATAGAGAGCACAAATGCCCAAACGAAAAGGCAGTAGAGAAACGTTTCAGGAAAAAAAATTATGACTTGTTAATTGACTCCTGCTGCTACGGTGCCACTCGTGCTCGAAAAGCAGGAACAAAGGGGGAGTCTATAAAGTCCAGAAAACACCTCTTCCTTTTTTTTTTTTGATTTTGAGTGCTGGAAAAAAAAAGGAGAGTAAAGAAGCAAAGGGAAAGCTACCATTGTAAACATAAACCTTGAAGCTGTGCGCCAGTTCATAAAATGCTCTCCGCACAAACTGTGCATTCGGCAAATAAAAAAATCCCAGCTGCAACAATAATTGCTAGCTAGTTGAAAAGCACAACATCTCCATCACCATTGATGACGATGCGATACTAAACGGGACGCTACAAAAATTGCAACGCTGATAGCAGCGTGAAAAACCAAGAGAAATATTCCAATTCTTCATTTTTAAAACCTTTTATTTTTTAAGGGAAAGATAGATACGATTACAAGTGGTGCAAATGCTGTCTTGACCTTCCTTTACAAATCTTTTTTTTTTCCTAACATAAGCGTTGATCTGTAGGCTGCAGCAGGCAGCATCATCAAACAAAAGCCACCTTCCGCTGCAAACATCAGATACAAAAATAGTTGAAGAAAAGCAAAAGGAGCATAAACGCTACGTCATCTTTTGTATGTGTCAAAGAAAAAGTTTTCGGAAAAAAGAAGAAACAGACATACACACGCAAAGATGAAAATGCTTACTTTTATTTTCTTGCTCCCAGAAAAGGACAGAAAAGCTTTTTTTTTGAAAAAGTCCTCGGATTCTTTATATAATTAGTATTCCACGCCTGCGCCGTTTTTCCTGTTTTTGTAAGCACCTGCATGATCCGTGGAGTTTAAAAAAAAAAGGTCTCAAGGCGTAGAGTAAGAAGAAGTTGTACCGAAGTCAACGGAGAGGTACTGCGTTTTCGCCACCAAGCACTTTATTTCTTCTGTTGAAAGAAATTTGAATGTTTGTTAAGCGTTTTCAGAAAATAATAAGAACAAGATAGCAAATGCGCGTTGTAGCATTCACGATGTTGTATAATTCATCTACCGGAACAAAGAGGTTCTCAACACCAAAAAAAGGTGTAGTTTTCTAACTCTTCAGCAACTTTGCAGAGCGTTGCAAAGCACGACTCTGATGTGTACAATGGTGATGAAAAACAAAAAAAAAACACGTCTTTCAAAGCGCTCAGATTTCGGTGACCTGCTTCTCAGCTTCATCGACCACGGAGAGTTTTGCGAAGCTCAAGTCACAAGAATAAAATTATACATTTTCAAGCCCTTTGACACGATAAAAGAAATTTAGACCAACATGTTGTGAAAAACAGCCACCGTCAGGAAGAAAAGAAAACTTGACGCTCTTCGTGAAAATACTCTTCCCACGCTCAGCACAAAAGACTGACAGGTTCTTCAAAAAAAAACCACTTTGAAAAGACTATTAAAAAAAAGGCAATCAAGTCAAAAACAGCTGACAGGCCCCTATTCTCTGCATGGAAGCGCTTTTTTGTCAGATGTCTGCTGAATCATCAACTAGGTCAAAGAAAAATAAGTTAAACAGTTGCACTCAATACAACAAAAGACGCTATCAAAGAAAATAAAATGCATCGAGTCGATATCACAAAAAAAAAAAAACGTTCGTACGCAAGTATATGGAAAATAGAAGAGCCATACTGTTTTAATCAGAAAGCCATGACGAACTCAAAAAAGAAAAAAAAAACGATAAGAAAAACGAATCCCGAAGTGATGGGAGCAGCTGTAATTGAACCAAGTGGATAGATGCCCCTCTCCTCACCTTTACCTTTACCAGTTGGCCAGCGTGACAACAGGCTTCTCGCGAGAATCGATCATGACCTCACGGAAAATCAACTCCTTCAGCGGCGCAACGTTCGTCCCCAGCACCTCCGCCGTCGCCCCCGCTTCCTTCAGCACCTCAATAGATGCAGGCCTGCCGTTGCACATGCCCTTCATCACCGTGCTCCAATCCCAAGACGCGATGTCATTGTACTCCTCATCCCAGCCGTGGATCACGCGCTCGATCATGTACCCGCTGTTGTTCACCAGAAACACGATCGGGTGCAGCCGGTAACGAATAAACGAACCCAGCTCCTGCACCGTCATCTGCGCAGCGCCGTCACCGACAATAAGAATGAGACGACGCGAAGGGTCTGCGATGTGGGCGCCGAACGCGGCCGGCAGCGAGAAGCCGATGGAGCCCCACATGTTCTGGATGACCACCTTCGCATCCTTCGGCAGCACAAGCCCGGCAGTCGCACAGCTCGACGTGCCCTGGTCCACCGCAATAATGTCGCCTTCCTTCAAATTAGCCTGAATCTCGTTCCAAAAGTGGCGCAGCGAGAACTTCTCGTTTTCCGGCGCGGGAAACGGGAACGGCTTGCTGGTCGTTTGCGGCCAGTTGTCGCAGTACTTCACCGCGATTTCGTGGAGTGCCTTCACAGCATCCTTCATCGGCAGCGGGCTGAACTTTGCGTCCCCCACAGACGCTTCGAAGGGCTGGATGTAGATAGTGCGTTCCTTGTCAATCTTCTGCGAGAAGAAACCAGTGCCGAAATCGTGGAACTTCACGCCGATCAGCATGCAAACATCAGCGTCCTCGACGATGCGGCGAACATCACCAACAGTGGGCTTCCCGTAGTACATGCCCACGTAGTTCGGCGACTGCTCGTTCAGCGTGCCCTTGCCGAGCATAATGCTTCCAAATGGGATGTGCGCGTCGTCCACCAACGCCTGCGCATCGGCATTGCATTCAAACCGGTCGCAGAAGTGTCCGGCCAGTACCGCCGGGGTCTTCGCACACTTCAGCCGCTCCTCCACCGCGGCGGTGAACTTCGACAACACCTCCTCCGATCGCGGCGCCTCCAGACGGGGAAGAGGTGTGGTGGGGGCGGCGCACGGCGCCACTGCGGTATCCAGGGGCAGAAGAATATAGGCAGGCTGTCGGTGGTACACACACGCGGCAATCACGCGGTCGATCTCCGTCAGCGCGTTCTCGGCCGTCAGGTGGCATACGGCGCACGACAACTCGGAGCTCATGCGCAAAAAGTGCTCGAAGTCACCGTCGCCCAACGTGTGGTGCATCACCAATTTTCCGCTCTCAGCCTTCGTTGACGGGCCGCCGACAATGTGGATCACGGGGTTGCTTTCCGCATTAGCCCCGGCAATGCCGTTCACAGCGCTCAGCTCGCCCACGCCGTACGTCGTCAGCACGGCGGCGATGCGGCGGCAGCGCGCGTAGCCGTCCGCCGCGTACGCAGCGTTCAGCTCGTTCGCGCAGCCCACCCACTCCAGGCCCTCCTGCGCCGTCACGTCGTCCAGGAAGCGCAGGTTGTAGTCGCCGGGCACGCCGAAGAGGTGGCCGCAGCCAGCCTCCACCAGGCGGTCCAGCAGGTAGCAGCCGACGTTGTACTCCTGAGCGGGCATCGTGTGTATGGTTAATGCGGTGTCGAGAAAGAGAGAGGTTTGCAGTTTATAAACGGCGTGTGTATGAGAAGCAAGGCGGTAGTGAGATATGAGAGGAAACTCTTAAAATATTCTACGAATGTGGCCCATTTACAAGTTTAATCGGTGAGTGGCCGAAGTTGGAAACAACAGATGAAGAGAAGGAGGTATTAAGATTTCCCGCAATGATTGAGATGAGACAGAAAGGGAGCAACCGTTGTGACCATGCTAGCGTACCAAGGTGCCTCTAGAACGCAAAAGGTAGGACTAGAAGCAAAGTCACGATCCCACCGCATAGCAGTGCGTAGTTATCTACAAAGAAAAAAAGAAAACAAGCAAAAGTGTGGCAGCAAGACGATTCTCGCCCTGGGAAGTGGCTGGGAAAACAAGAGGGTTAGCACAGCTCCACTTCACAGCGTGGAAAGCTCTCTTTTCCGAAAGTCACACACGGCAAACTTTCTTTTCCCCGAAGGCAGCAAAAAACGCCGACCACGAGAGCTCCATACAGTTACCTCCCTTTCAAAGTTTGACTATTTTTTGAACTCTCCAAGCAATTTACAGCGACCGAGAGTGAATGTTCACACAGAAACATGCGCGTAGTGCTGGAGAAACATAAATTTGACCGTAAACAAGTATAACGTGACGGGAATTT
>JASAOP010002339.1:0-15212 GCA_030849055.1 Crithidia thermophila | reverse complement strand
CCTCCGCCACGTCGACCACCACAACGGTGTTGTCCGCCCCTGTCAACGGGACATCAGCACACAGCAGCGGTGTGATCGTCGGGACCGTGATCGAGGTGCCGAGCAGCAGCAGCCACAGCGGCAACTCCACCAGCAGCGCCGCTGTGGTAGCCGCCATGGCTGCCGCATCGGGGACTTCCGGTCCACAGCAACAGCTGATCAGCGGCAGCAATACCACGAGCACGAGCACGCCGACGACGACCATCACGGACACCACTACCACCACCACCGCCGGCACCCTCAACACCGCAAACGCCACGACGTCGTCGTCCTCGTCATCTGCCTTTTTCTTCTCGTCGTCCTCCACCCCAGCAATTCCCACCGCGACAACAACAGCGACAACAACGACAACGGCCAGCAGCGGAGGTGGGGCCGCCACCACCACCCACACCAGCAGCCACCACAATCCTGCTGTCTGCACGACGACTTACAATTTCAACAACAACAACAACGCTAACTCGCTCACGTTGGAGACCGCCACCACCACCGTCTCGCTGAGCAGTGCCTCGACGACGAGCCGGGTGATGGACCGCGGCAGCGCCTCACGCGGTGTCTCCGCTTCGCCAACGCGCCCCCTCCCAATCAACCTGTCCAGTCCACCACCGCGGCTGAACCAGCAGCGCAGTGGCGAGGTCGTGGCTACCGCGAGCTTCATGGACGCCGACGGGCCCGACCACCACTGCCACCACCACGTCGCCCTTTCGCATGATCTTCCCGCAGGCAGTGCCGTGATAAGGTGCGGTGGGGAGGGAGAGGAGGGGCGGGAGGACGGCGATGACGGGGGCGGTCCGCTGAACTTGGAGCTGACGGCGACGACGGTCAGCGCGGCCTCGACGAGCGTCGCCACAAACCCGTCCACCTCCACGACGGTACTCGGAAAATTGAAGCCACTGCCGCCGCTGCCGCCTTTCCAGAATTATCCGTTTCCGCTGCCGGTGGAGACCTCTGTCGACGCCGACGATGATGACGAGGAGGAGGAAGACGATGAAGCGTCGGCGGTGGCCTACGCGGAGGGTGGCCGTCGTGACGTGGTGGGTCGTGACGACGACGACGACGTGAGTGGTGGGCGTGAGGATCCGAAGACGGGCAGCAGAGGTGGAAAAGACAGAAGGAGGAGTAGCAGTGATGGTGGGCGTAGTGATGCGGAGCAGAGTTACGAGGACGACTTTGAGAAAGAGAGCGACAACAGCGACGGGGTGCCAGCGGCGCATCGCCAAACACCCGTCAGCACCGCCGCAGTCGTAGAAAAATCGGAAGGGACTCCATCGTCTCTTCTTCCCACCGCGCCATCGGCTCTTCCGGCAGCCACAACTGCCACCGCAACTGCCGCAGCCAGAAACATGGTCCCTGCGCTTTTTGTTCCCACACTTTCACAGACGCCACCGCGGCCTATGGCCGACGCGGGCAGCAACAGCAGCAGCAGCGGCAGTGCTAAGAAACCGAAGCACCTCTCCGCCGCTCTGATAATAAAGGCAGTGAGGTCGGATGATGATGATGATGATGATGATGACTTGCACCACGCGGAGACTGCCGAGGAGAGCGCGCTGGAGGATCGCCTTCCCACTGATGTGTCCGCCGCTCTGCCACCGTACTCCGACACGGCAGACGCCAACCACACAACAAGCCACACCAGCAGCCGCAGCAGCAGCAGAACGAGCACGAGCTGCAGCGAAGGGGAGGCAGAGATCCGCAGCGACAGCAGCGACGACAGCAGCAGCTGCATGAGTGAGGATGGGGTGCCCCACTCAGCAGAGCATCGCTTGCAGCATCACCGCCACTATCATCATCACCACCATCGTCAACACCGCAGCTCCACGTCGCCGTCGCAGGCTGCTCCGGTCACCCCTCTGCCCGCCCTTCCCGCCCTGCCCATCATTAAAACGCCTCGCAGCGGCAGCAGTGTGGGCACCGTCGCGGGGATGCAGGGGACGAATAACAATGGCAGCAGCGGCAACAACAACAACAATTCGAGCAGCTCTGGTGGTGGAAAGGCTTCTTCCGCAAGTGGGGCAGGTCCAGGTGCTGCAGGTGGTGGTGGTGTTGGTGTTGGGGGAGGTACCGGCGCTGGAGGCTCAAATCGAAGCTCTCCACGCGGCGTTGTCCCACGCATGCCCTCCCCTCTCCTCTCTGCCCGCTCTCCGCGGCAGTACCAGGTCTCCCCGCTGCGTTCCGGCACCACCAAGACGACTTCCACAAACGGCAAGACGCAGGGCACTGGTGAGCGGGGATTGAAGAAGGGCACGTCAACGCACGAGCCGGCAGGGAGGGCGAGCGAGAACGCTGAGCAGCAGCTGCACGTCCCACGCACGCCGCAGTCCCCACCGGTGCCCCATCGCACTCGCCCACGCGCCCACACCTTCTCCCCTACGCGCGGCATTGGAGCAGCGGACCCGACACTGTCACGCGCGGTAGCGCAACAGCGGCGCAGCGCAGATGGTGAGTACATCCGCCCGGCGTCCCACAGGCCGTCCGCAGCCCCGCAGGATGTCGTTGTCCGCGACGAGCACCGCGAAAGTGCGGAGTTCTGCATGAGCCGCAGCCGCAGCAGTCGTAGTAGTCACAGCACACACAGCAGCCACAGCAGCCACCATGACGACGACCACACGGATGCGGTGTCACCAGCCGCACCGCACGACGGCCACCATCCTCACCATTCCCGCCAACGCCGACGACGCTTGCACGACCCCGCCCTGCGCAGTTTGCCACCGGACAGGAGTTTTGTGGCCGCGGGTGCCTCGGCGACGCTGCGGTCCAGCATCGGTGGCGACGTCGCGCTGTCGGACTTCACGGCCACCACGACGACGGCCATGCGCAGCCGCTCAGCGCAGAGTCGCGACGGAAACGACACGCCGCTCAGCGTGTACTCGCTCGGCCACGCGTCAGCGCTGCCGCTGCGGCCCGCGCAGTTCCATCGCCTCTCTCCGCCGCTGCAGACGGTGTTGTCGGGGGAGCTCTGGGCGAGCCCGTCGTCGTGCGCGAGTGACGGCGGTGCGAGTCGGGCGAACAGCGTGGCGAATGTTGTCATGGGCACCACGCCCACTTCGGCACGCCGTTTAGCCTCTCACAGCGGCGGGGCTGCGACAACGCCCCTTCTTGGCTCCTCCACGTCCGCCACCACCACCACCACAGCAGCTGCAGCAGTGGCGACAGCATCAACAGGTACCGCCGCCGCTGCCGATGCTTCTTCTTCTTCCCCACATGTGATGAGCACGCCGGGGATGCTGGTAACAGCTGCCAGCACGCTCTCCTCGCACCTCACCGCCGCCACTCCCCTATCCGCCTCCTCGGCCGCTCTGCAGGACACGAGTTGCGGTCAAGGGTGTGCAATGCTCAGCAGTCAGACGAACGCGAACACGAGCAACAACAACAATGCTTCCTTCTGTCCGTCTACGGTGTCACCCCTGCCGCCGCCGCAGCTGGCGATGTCGGTGTCGTCTCCGGAGTCGTCGACGCTGCCGCACGCCGGGTGTGACACACCCCACAACACCACCACGACGTTTGTACTCGACGACTCGCCAAGGCCCGCCGCCGCCCCTGCCGCAGAGATGGTGGTGGAGGCAAAGATGGCGGAGGAGCCTGCAACCTTCGCAGAGGAAGAGAGGAATAGCAGTTGCGTGGAGGAAGGCGATGCGGTGGTGGACGGGGTGAGACAGTCACCAACGCATGCTGTGGTGGTGACGCTGCCGGACAGCCGCCGCGACAGCGCCGCTCCGCCGCTGGAGGCAGACGATGCGAGGAGTGGCACCGAGGTGTTGACCTCGGCACCACAGCCGCATGACGAGATGCCCGCCACGGATCCGTGCAACGCCAACACGGAAAACAGGACGAAGCGTGATGGCGAGGTGCGGAGGGGCGATGCGCGCCGGGCAGCGAACGGGCTGCACATCGTCGTCCAAACGTCTCACGCATCCTTGTCCGCAGAGAACGAACGTGTCCACAGCCACAGCAGCCACAAGAATCATGAATTCAACTCGGATCATTCGTTTGTAGAGAGTGTGGCAGATGCTGATCCCAGCAGCACCACCACCACCGTTGTCTCGGGCAACACTACGTCGGTGCTGGACGCCAACGCCACCCCGCAGCTGCGGCAGGTCTCGTGGGCGTCTGTGACAGTCAGCGCGGCGACCTCGACGGTAGCCGCCGTGCGTGCCCCCAGCTCGTTGATTGAAACGCCGACGGTCCGTCCAAGAGACAGAGAGATCGGGTCGAGGACGACAACGACAGCCGCCGCCGCAGCAACAGCAGCATCGGCAGCAACCCTGCGTGCCAGTGCGGACTCTTCGCACAACGAGAGTTACGTGCTGGCCGATGGCTTCGATGAAAACGAGGTGCAGGAGAATGGCGGACGTGATGGGGAAATGATCGCCGGAAAGGAGGGCAGCTCCTGCGAGGACACGCAGAGCGAGGCTGCGGTGTGGTGCATGTTCGGCTCGCACGACGCCGCCGCGCAGCAGCAGCAGCAGCAGCACGTTGCGGATCGTTATGCGGAGCTGGAGGGGTGCGAGGCGACGACGTCGGACCTTCGCGGCGGTGGGAGTCTGGCCAGCAACGATTCGTGGGAGTCCGCCAGAAGATCGGCAAGCGAACGCGACGATGTGCCCGATTCGCGTCTGCGAGAAGCCGTGGATGCAGTTGTAGCGGAGGTCCATACGCAGAGTACACCTGTGCCACTGCTGGCAGCAAATCCGGACGCGTCCCGCACCCCGCAGCGCACGGCGGAGGCACAGGAGGCTCTTCCAGACCCTGCGACACCGACCGCACTACCGTCTGGCCTATCGGTTGACTTCCACGAAGCTTCCCTGACACAGCACAGTGGATCCGTCAACGTGGGTGCCGAGAGTAGCAGCGAGGAAGAGGGGAAGGATGAAGATGTGGTGCGCTTGGACGCGGCAGGGGTGGCAGCAGCAGCAGCGGCGGCGGCGGCGGTGGTGATGGTGAGGGAGCAGGCGGCAGGATCTCCGACTTCGCACACGGTAGTGACCACCATGCTGGGTGGCTCGAGGGAAATCAGCATGACACCTCAGCTGAACCCTTTCAATGATCCTACACCTGATGTGACAGTGTTTTCAGAGCTGGGCGAGACATGTGGAGGGGCTGCGGCTGCATTATTAAAAGTAGTCGTCCAGACGCCGTCAGCGGACATCACAGCAATCGAAAGTGCCACGACACCACCGCAAAACCCATTGCACGTCTTTTCCTCGACACACCATGATGCACCTTCTGCAATTCCATCTTCATCAGCAGTCCTGACCTCCCCACAGGTCACGCCCCCGACTCCGAAAGAAGGGGAGACGTCACACGTAGCAGCCGCAGCAGGCACCGCTCCAGCTGTTGCGTCACCCCCATCCCAACTATCTGTTCATCTGCCGTCGTACTACCGTGCACAGTGCGAGGACGGCTTGCGTGATGTGACGGGCAGCCGCACGGCGTGGCACAGCACCACCTCCGCCTTTTTTCCGGCAGACACGACGACGACGCACGGTACCGCATTCGCATCAACATCCCCTTCGCTGTTCTCCTCTGCCGCTGCTTCCGCTGCCTCCGCTGCCTTCTCCCCCTCCTTCACGTTGTCCCGCGGTTCCGGTGAGCGCGACGGGTACGCGGCGGCGTCCCTGTCCGGTACGGGCACCAGCCGACCATCCAGCGTGTACGCAGCCAGCTCTGCGTTGGCGAGGCGACGTGCTCTCATTCGGGCAGGCTACGACAGCGTGGATCGCGGCTATCCCGCGCCGGCCACCGCCGCACCCTCCACCGTCCTCATTTCGAACAGGGGTAGTGTCGGAGCTGCTTCGGCATCTGCGCTCACCACGTCCGGACCTGAGGGAGGAGCAGCGCGGCGCTCCGATGTGCAGGTGGCGGAGAGCGGCAGCAGCAGCAGCATCAGCCGTCATCGTGCGGCGCCGATGCCACTGGACAGCGACGCTGCGTTGTTGGCACTCATGCGACGAACAGTGGATTCAGAGAATCGATGAAAACAAAAAAAAAAAACAATGAACGGGAGAAAAAAATCTTTGGTAGTTTTACGTCTTTCTTTTGAGTTCACACACTCTGCTTTCAGAAGATTGAAAAAAATTAATTATTGCTTTGTGTGCTTTGAAAGCTGCGCAACTGAATGCTGTTTCTTGAAGACAGAAAAGAAGCCTGAAAGTAGGATAAAAGAACATGATTTGCGCAATGCTCAAGTATAATTTTTGTGTGCACTTGAGCAAATATGCTGTTTGTGTGACATCGTAGCGGCGTATTCCTCCAGTAAACAATTTCAAGCTTTATCCACACCATCCCTTTTTTTCTATCTATTCTTTCTTTTCAAACAACCACACGTCACACCTGAACACCACGCAAAATTTTAAAAAAACTTTTATATTTGTATTTTGGACGTATCACAGATTCAAACGTCTTTTATCTTTAAAAACCTATCTTTTAAAACCACTTATCTACGCTTTCCATCCTAAACAAACAAACACATAAAACACTTTTTTTTTCTCATCTCACCTCCCGACACGTTCACCATGTCCCACGCTGCCAACAACGCTGCTCCGGCGCCCGTGAAGGCGGCCCCTGCTCCGGCGAAGCTGTACGCGACGCCGGCGCTCTTCAAGGACTACAACAAGGCCACGAAGGATATGCTGACGAAGAACTACCCGGCGGCGGGCAAGTGGACCGTGGAGTGCAAGTACAAGGGCGCCAAGGACACCTTCTTCATCAACCCGCAGGTCAATTCCGAGGGCAAGATCTCCGCTGATGTCGAGTACGTCGCGGCGTGCAACGGCGGCGTGAAGATCACCATCACCCCCGAGATCGCCCGCGAGATGAAGGCGACGGCGCACTACACGCTGAACGGGCACAAGGTCGAGGTCGTGGCGCAGCGCCGCGGCGACGACTTCCGCTACGAGGTGAGCCACGAGACGTGCGTCGCCCTGTCGAAGCGCGCCAGCATCAACGAGAAGGTCACACCGGAGCAGGTGGAGCTCGGCATGGGCATCGACGTGGCCCCGAACTGCCAGGTCGGCTGCGGTGCCGTCTACGACCGCAAGGCGAACGATTGCAACTGGAACTTCGGCTGCCGCTGGGCGGAGAAGGGCTACGAGATTGCCATCCGCACGAACCGCCTGCAGACCTACCAGTCCAGCGCCAGCTTCCCGTGGAAGTTCACCTTCCGCGGCAACCCGTGCGTCGTGCGCGGCGCCGTCGAGGTCGAGTGCGGCCGCGGCCGTGGTGCGAAGGGGACCGGCGTGACGTTCGGCGTGGAGGCAACGTGCCCGGTGCTGCCGGCGAACACGGTGAAGGCGCGCGTGAACCGCAACAAGGACTGGGCGGTGTCGTACATTGCCAAGATGGCCGACAACTGGACCGTGTCCGTGTCCGTGGATAAGGCGATGAAGCCTGGTGTGCTGCTGACGCACTCGTAAAAAAAAAAAAAACATAGCAACAACCTCAGGGGCACGGCGTAGATAAATAGGAAGGAAAGAAGCAAGGAAAGAAAAAAAGAGTCTTCAGTAAACGCTGAAAAAGTTAATTTGATGACGTTTACTCGTTTTTTTTTTTTTACCCTGCTGCCTTTCCATAATTGTTTTTCTTGCCATCGTGTTTGGCGAGGCGTTGTGCGCTGCTCACCACTACCTCCACTCGGCAGCGAGTTGATTATCAAAGCGTTTGTGTTTTTGTTTACGTTGGAAAAGAAATACAAAATCACACATGCAGGTTGATCACACAAAACAAAAAAAAATGTGCAGGGAAGCAAGCACGGAGAAGGCCGGGCTAAGCAGCGAGCATAGCCTATGACAAGCAAGCTTCGGACATGTTTCGCGTTTGCGCTCATCAGGCATCCTTTTATCGTTTTTTTTTTTCGCTTCTATTTGTCACATCTAGAGGAAAAAGGGTGCTCGCGCCGCTTCGACGTCTTCCTTTTTATTTCACCGTGCGCGCTTCCCAAATGCTTTGTCTTTTGCTTAAAAAAAAAAAACCCATAAAAACAGAATAAAAATGACCATTTTTGTGTTTTGTTACTGTTTTCGAGAGCTCCTTTTGCTTTGTTCTTTTGTGACGCTCTTTTTGCATGTTCTCTTTTCTCTCTTTGTGTGTGAGGTTTAAAGGTCCTAATACGTGGTGTGGCTGAGTTTTTGTGTTTGTGTGCACCTTTTCTATTTTGTTTGCGTTCTTTCTTCTTTTCACTTTCAATTAGAAAAACCCCTCTGGCTATCTTTTCTCTCCTTGAGTAAAAAAAAAAGCTTAAGGATGTGGGTTTTGCTGTTCGAGTGAAAAAGAAAAAAAGAAAGAAGGTTCTGTTTCTTTTAAAAAAACGGTAAAAATAAAAAGAACAGATACAAAATTTGAGTTGCACGGCAGCGACACTACGAGTGAGAAAAAGAAGGACCAAAAAAAGCGCTGACAGCGTAGTTTTTTTTGTTTAATTGATAAGACTCTAAAAAGTGAGTTTTTGTTTTTTTTCTAGCTTTCCTCTCCCCTTATGAACTTAGTGCAAGGTAAATGGTGGTTAAATTCAACAAAAAAAAAGGTATAGAAAGAAAAGAGAAAACATGATGTGTGGTTTTACTTTGAAGGACCGAGAATCCACTACACATTTAAGAACGGAGATTTTTTTCCTAATCTCTAGCTGAGTTTTCTGACGCGTTCTTTTACTTTTATTTTCTTTCCCGTAGCGCTCTTTTTTTTTGGTTTTTTTTTTTGGATGATTTATCTTTCAGAGAGAGACTCTTCGCTTGAGGAATACTCAGGCGATGGAGAATGTGAAAGAGGTTGAAAAATAATCATTACTTAACGATCGCGAGGCTGCAAGTGTCTGCAGTGTCTGATGTCAAGAAAAAAATTATGAAGTTGATTGACTAAGTGAAGCTTGATTTTCTTATCATTCTCTGCTCTTTTTTTTTTCATCGGATCATTGCATGCGCGTGCAGGTACTCAAATACCGAACAAAAAAAATAATAGCACACCTTTTATTTTACATGTTTTTTTTTTTGAGTTAAAAAAATCCTATTTTCTTTCTGTGTCGATTTAGGTGAATACCTTTTCTTCTAATGAGGCCAAAAACAGCGACAGGGACAAAGGCAGAAATAGAAAAAAATAGATTTTGCGTTGTAGTGGCACCGCCAAGTCTCTTTCAATACAGCTTTTGTCAGGATGATGAATCTGTAGAGCTGGAGCATTTGTCTGTGACGTCTCAAAGCGCTCTCTCTCTTTTCTACTGCGGCACCACAATTGAGAAACAGAAGCACAAAAAATATGAGAAATTAGTTATTACTCATTTTATTCAGAATATATCGGGCTTAAAAACCCTACCGTTATGACAATAAAAGGGATATTGAGTAAATACATCCGCTAATTGAACTGCCGTTCGGAGGTGCAAATCGCTCTAACTCAAAAGCAATTTTTCTTTGCCTTGTCTTCTCTACCCTACTTCCTCTCTTTTTCTTTTTCATCTACGTATACGTTGTTTTTTCCCGTCTTCTTTTATTTAATTTCACTCTCACCATTCACCACTGCACACAACCTGTCATCGTACCGCCATAGTTATCTGTCACTCACGCGCTCTCTTTTCTCTATTGCCGCCACCGGTTTTCAAAGCTTACCCGCCCTTTTTTTTTCTGGCCGTTCACTCTAGTTATCTCCAAGAAAACAGAACGAACCCGCATTTCTAATTAGACCTTTTATTTATCAAAATCTCTCTTTCTCCTCCTTCTTTCCATCATTAACACCATGTCGATTCTGTACAAGGACTTCAACAAGGACAGCAAGGACCTGCTGACGAAGAACTTCTCGAAACCTGGGGAGTGGAAGATCGAGAACAAGGCCAAGGCCACCAAGGGCAACTACGCCGTCGCCACCACCTCCAACGAGCGCGGTGATGTGACGGTGGATGTGGAGGGCCTCACCGCCGATGGCGCCTGCTACGGCAAGGTCACCCTGACGCCGAAGGAGCTGCAGGACATCAAGGCCACCCTGCGCGCGGAGAACGTGAACGGGCACAAGATCGAGGGCGTCGTCACGAAGAAGGGCGCGTCGTTTAAGAACGTCTCCCTCGAGCTGAGCCACGAGACGCTGCGCCCGGTGCTGAACGGCCGTCTGCGCGTGCACGACAAGGTGACGGAGAAGGCCGTGGAGCTGGGGCTGAGCATGGCGGCCGCGAACAACCTCCTCGTCGGCTGCGGCGCCACGTACGACTTCAAGGGCAACGCGTGCAACTGGTCGGCGGCGTGCCGGCTTGCCGCGAACAAGGACACGACGGTGACGCTGCAGACGAACGCGCTGCAGAACGTGTCTGCGGCGGTGCTGACGACGGCCCCGCTGCACCCGAAGTTTCAGCCCCGCGTGACGGCCAACGTTTCGCTGGACCTCCGCTCGAATGCGTGGGACGGCACGCTCGGCGCGGAGTGGGGCTGCCAGGTGATCCTCGGCAACACCGCGAAGGCGCGCGTGAATAAGAACATGGAGTGGGCGGTGAGCTACATCGCCGCGCTGACGGGCGGCTGGACGCTCTCGCTGTCCTTTGACAAGAACCTGAAGGCTGGTCTGACGCTGACGCGCAACTAGAGGAAGTAACAATTCTCTTGTCTTTGTGGTTTCTTGTTTTTCTTGCCATTTTCATTTCTTCTTCATCTTCCGTTGTTTTTTGTTTTCTTTTGTTCTTTTTCTGTTAGGAACTGGTGTTGTTACCAAATACTTGAGTTGCGGACTAGGAAGAAAGAAGCACTGAGAGGAACGCTCCATGGTTTTTTTTTTCCACCAGAGAAAAACGTTGTTCGCTTTGCTGAGCGCCTTCGGGAAAAAGTGTTGATTTGACTTTTAGAAAATGGAAAACGGATAAAATATGTAGGAACTTTTCTAAAGTCTGCTTTTATCTGAAAGTTTTTTTTTGGTCTCTGTCTGGCGTGTTGTTTTCTTCTTCAGTGCAAATTTTTATTTCTCTTACTCCGAAACTCATGTTTGTTTGCACCCAGTGTTTTAGCGTTATAGGGTGCTTTCTCTGACTCCTTTACCCAGTTTGCTTTCTCCCTTGTCATCTTCTGGCTCCCTTTTTTTTTTCCAGTGCTTGCTTACGCGTGTTCTTTGTCACTGATCACTATCAAGCGAGCACTTTTGAAAGGCCGTACATTTCCACACCAACACCGACACACAAAACTTTTGAAACGACAGAAATAAAAAGACTGTTTGTGTGAGTTGTTTACCGTTGCTCACGTGGAGTTGATTTTTACTATTATAATAGTTGTTTTTTAAAGTTGAAGTTGTTGTTGCAGGAAAGTGCTAAGCAAAAAAAAAAAGGGCAGATTTCGTTGATTGCGGAGCTACTGAGTATCAGCAACAAAAACACAAAGATTCAGATTAAATCACAGCCTTTTTGTTTTCTCTTTTTTTTGTTTCACACTAAACGTCAACTACCATATTCGGGAAAATACTTTATCGAAAAAATATATTGTGAAAAAAAACCAACTTTACTTTTTCTTTCTTTTCACTTTACGTTCGGTCGAGCTACGTTTGTCTCGCTATCTTTGCTCAGCAGTTGCTGAGATACCCTTGAAAAAAAGAAAAGATCAGTCAGACCTCTCGTCACCATTTTATTTTTCTATAATAACGAATACACAAACACACAAAAAAGTAGAACTTTTCTTTATATATATTACGAAGAAAATGTTTTTAAAAGAGAAAAAAGGGGGAATATAAAAGGTGTTGAAGCAAACATTGAGGTGTGCGTTGCGTTTAAAAGTGAGTCTTCTTTCATTTAAATATTTTATTTCCTTTTCCTTTTTCCTGTTAGCTGTTCCTATACGCACCGCGGAAGCTCACATTGTGCCATCTCGTGTTGCCTTTTACCTCCCGCCTAGACACGTACCTCAAGACAAAAAACCACCTTTTTTTTGTACAAAGCAGAGTCCTCGAAGAAAAAAAGTAATTTGTAATGTTTTGTCTCTTTCGTCCACGAGAAAAAAGAGAAGGAACACCTTCGATCTCGACCACCACCACAACATCAACAAAAAAGAAATAACAGATGCAACATCATTTAGGTGATAGAAAATGCGTATTTGGTGTACGCCATTGGAGGGCTGCACTGCTTGCAGGAATAACAGGGACTACATCGCGGCGTTGTTGCAATTAACTCAACCCTCCTGAAGGTTTTGTTTCTGGCTTCAGTAAAGCAGAGGCTGAGTCTACTAAGTGTTGCTCGCCAGTTGCCTTGGTGCAAGCCGGTAGTAGGTATGATGACCAGCAGCAACAGTAACCAAATTAAAACGAGTATTTTCCGCTGGCAATTCGGTCCTTCTGCCTGCGTAGTGGAAAATTGTCTTACAATGCATCATGAGTATCTTTTATTGAGAACCTTCCGCCTTTTATTTGTAACTCTGCCCACCCGTCGCATCATCTAAGCTTCTATTCCGCGCGATCGACGCATCAACATCATCTTTTTTTTTTCTGTGCGGTACATCCTGGTAGCAAAACCATAAACTCACGCACACTTAAACCTTTTTTCTAATCTCATCGCTCCGTTGCAGTACGCTCAAACGTTTCTCCACCTTCACTACTATTTTGTTTTACCAGAGACAAAAGTTGCAAAGAACGAAAAAAAAATCACATACAAATACGCTCGTGCACTCCCGGCCAACGAGGCTTCGTTCTTTCTCATGAGTGCCATCGCGCATCCTGTCAACGCCACCGGCCACCTCACCATCGGCGGCGCCGACGCGGTCGACCTGGCCCGTCGCTTTCACACCCCTTTAATCGTGTACGATGTCGCCGACATCCGCCGCCGCGCTCGCGCCTTCTGCGCCGCCTTCGAGGCCGCGGGGGTGGCCTACCAAGTCGCCTACGCCTCCAAGGCACTCTCCATCCTCGCCGTGTACCAGGTGGTTCTCGAGGAGGGACTCTACGTGGATGTCGTGTCTGGTGGGGAGCTGTACACCGCGCTGCAGGCCGGCGTACCAGCAGGTCGAATTCACTTTCACGGCAACAACAAGAGCGATGCGGAGATGCGGCAGGCGCTCGTAGCCGGTGTGCGCTGTTTTGTGGTGGATAGCATGCGGGAGGTGCATCGGCTGCCACAGCTCGCGGCGGAAGTGTTCGGCCTTTCGTGTGAGACGATGACGACGACGACCGCTGCGGGGAAGGCGGTGCAAACGGCGCAAGAGGCGACGTCTGCGCGGACGGAAGGAAACAACGTGACGCACCTTCACGCACCGGAGAACGCTGCTGACGGTGATTGCGGCATTTCTGGCACGCCGCCGCCGTCGAGCGAGGAGTCGGAGCACGTTGTGCGGGTGCTGCTGCGTGTCGCACCCGGTGTCACCGCCCACACCCACGCGCACAACACCACGGGCCAGGTGAACTCAAAGTTTGGATTCGACATCGCCAGCGGGCAAGCCACCGAGGCGTTCACGGCGCTGTCCGCACACGCCCACGTGCGTGTGTTGGGGCTACACTGCCACATTGGGTCGCAGATTTTTCAGGCGGACGGCCACGTGCTCGCCGCGCAGCGCCTCATGACACTCATGGAGAGCTGGGGCATGACGCAGTGCGTCCTGAATGTGGGGGGTGGCTACGGGGTTCGCTACACCACCGACGACCAGCCCTTACCGCTGGAAGCGTACGTGCATGCCTTGGTGCAGTCCGTGAAGGCCTTCGTGGCGCAGTCCACGTCTGGCATTCAGGTGCCTGCCTTCTGGATCGAACCCGGACGCTCCCTGGTGAGTGAGGCGGGCACGACGCTGTACACGGTGGGTGCGCAAAAAGTTGTTCCTGGTGTGTGCACGTACCTGGCGGTGGATGGTGGGATGAGTGATAACATTCGCCCCGTCACGTACCAGGCCGTGTACAGCGCGGCGGTGGCGAACCGCATGACGGCGCCGGTGGACCATCGCTACAACGTTGTGGGAAAACTGTGCGAATCGGGCGATCAGCTAATCCGCGATGCCCCGCTGGCCGAGGCACGCGAAGGGGACGTGCTGGCAGTGTTCTGCACGGGTGCGTATTGTTACTCTATGGCGTCCAACTACAATAAAATGTGCCGTCCTGCTATTGTGTTTGTGGAAAACGGAGAAGGCAAGCTGGTGGTGCGCCGCGAGACACCGGATGACTTGATTCGGAACGAGTTATCGTACACGTAGGCAGAGCTGCTTCTTCACGCGTTGCTTTCGTCTTTTGTCATTTTTTTTTTGTGACTATCGTTTTTTTATTCTTTTTTCTCATCTTTGCCCTTTCATTTTTGTGTGCGACCTATGGTGCTGAAGTGTATACGCGGCAAAGGTTTTTGTTTTACTCTTTTTACGAATGAAGCTACGACACACCCTAAAAAAACTGAAAAAAGGCATTTTAACACCTTCTTTGTTGTTGTTACGACCTTTTTTTTTTCTTACGCTCAGCAGCAATCGATAGACGTAAAATGTTTTTGTCACCTATCGACACACGCTGTTCTCCTCAGAGCCATCTTGTTGTATTCTTACTAGCCTTTTTTTCTTTGACCTTTTAGGGGCCTTTGTTATATATTTTCTTCCTCTCCATTCAATGCCTAGCTCTTAAACTCTCTCATTGAACGCATTTGTGAGCAAGCACTTTCAACACTCAGTTTCATGGTTCAGCAACTCAAGTCAGATTTTGTGCTCAAAGTGTGATCCAAAAGTATTTTCATCATTAATTGGGTGTGCTGGGTGCTAGCATATTCTGTTTCACTCACGCATTAACACTTTTTGAAACTTTTGTTTCTCTCTGACTCTTCCATCTCCCACCTCCTTTTTCATTTGTCTGCCCTATTTCTTTCCTATCTGATTACGGTTTATTTTATTTATATCGTAGTAACAAACCACAAAAAAACAAAGGCTACTCAGCACTTTTCTGCTATTCCTCAAAAAAAAAAAAAAAATCCACACCATTTCAACTCAGCCCTGCCACGAATTCAAACAAGAACAACAACAAAAAAAAACCAATTCGTAGCAGTTGCGTAAAAAACACATTTTTTTTCTCTTGCCCTTTGATCTGAATTCTCATATATATATCTTTCCTTTTTCTTCCTCAATTCGACTGGCAGAGTCTGTTTCTTCTTTCGCATTTTCTCGCCGTTCTCCGTTGTAAAGCAAACAAAAAAAAACTGAGAAAACTACTTCTAATACAACAATAAAACGTTGCAGATCCGAAGGTGAAGCGGCAATGAACCACCCGGACAGCCACTCCGA
>JASAOP010002338.1:0-12349 GCA_030849055.1 Crithidia thermophila | reverse complement strand
GGGGGGGGGAAAGAGAGAAAAGGTGATTGTTTGCTTTCCTTTGGGGACTCAGCATTGAAACAGTTTTGCTTTTTCTCGCATTTTCGCGGCGCGGCGTTTCGTCGCGTTCAGGCGGGCAAGGTGTTTTCTCTCTTCGTTTTCTTTTACCATTTGAAGGTGTGCAATCCAAAGCAAGGCGGCACCACGGCGGTGCGCAATAATAGAGAGGAAGAGAGGCTCGCATCCACCTCTCCACTCCAGAGAACACAAAAACAAAACCAATAACTCAACAACAACAAAAAAGCCAAAAAAAAGTTTTTTACTTCTTGCTCTCAGCTTTCCTCTTTTTTTTTTTTTTGGTCTAGTAAAGTGGCCGTTCCCACGTGGTGGACTTGGTGGCGTGGTTGATGTAGTACGTCCGGCCGGAGTTCTGATCGACACGCGCCTCCCACATCGGCGGCAGCGCTGGCGGCTGCGCGGGCGGCATGGCCGGAGCTGGAGCTGGAGCTGGCGCCGCCGCAGCAACTGGACGCGTCCAGCTCGTCTGCTTCGTGCGGTGGTTGACATAGAAGGTGCGCCCGCTCGCCGGGTCAACACGGCTCTCCCACTCGTCAGCGCCGCCCTCCGGCATGGCGGGCACATGCGGCTGCACACTCGGCACGGGCGCGGGGTTCACCGAGGAGGCGAGCGAGGAGGCCATAGAGGGCGGCGTCCACGAAGTGGTGCGGGTGATGTGATTGACGTAGAAGGTGCGGCCCGTCCGCTGATCCACGCGCTGCTCCCACCCTTCCGGCAGCACGTAGTTCGCCGGCTGCTGCTGCTGCTGCTGTGGCGGTGACGGTGATGATACCTGCGCTGCGGAAGCCGACGCCTGCGCCAGCCGCCACGCCTGCGCCTTCTCCTCCAACTCGCGCTGCTTCTCGTAGCCCAGCGGGTGCTGCCACGTCGAGTGTGGCCGCCCCGTCGAGTCGACGGAGGCGTAGTAGTGCCGCTGCCGCGCCGCGTCGTACACCAGCGCCCACTCCGCCGGCAGCAGCGTCGACACCTGCGGCTCGCCGGCCACTCCTGCGGCGGCCCCGACGGGCGGGACGAGCAGCGGCGGCGGCTGCGCGGACGGCGGCGAGGCGAGCTGCACCACCGCCGGCGGCGACGTCGCAGTGGAGACGATGCGCGACGGCCCCACGGCGAAGAACGACGTCGCGGCGGAGTGCGCCACGCTGCTGTTGTTGCTGCCTCCGCCGCCGTTGGTGCTGGGTTGCGGGAGCGGTGCCTCCTGCGGGACGTTCACGCGCTCCATCGGCACAAACGTCGACGGCACCTTGGGCGGCGGTGCCACGTTGTGGTCGTGGCTCATCGCCGACTCGTCGTCCACGTCGCTCTCGCTGTCGTCCGCGGAGGAGGTGCACGGCGGCGCCGTGGGCGGCTGCGACGGCTGTCGTGGCGGCTGCTGCGGCGCGGCGGCGGAGGGTGCCTGCGCGCCGTGCGGATCGCCAAACAGGTCCGTCACGCCGGGCAGCGGAGGCGGCACCGGTGCAGCGGCGGTGTGGCCGTTCACTTGCGGCAGCACCGCGGACGACGGCTTCGTGGCCGGCGGCATCGACACGGTGGCCCCGGTGGTGCTCGTTTGGTTCTCCTGCTGCAACTTGGCCTGCAGGCACTTCAGCTCCGTCAGCGTGGAGAGCGGCAGACGCCCCCGCTGCTGCTGCTGCACCTGCTCCAGCGCGGCGATCGCCGACGTGGTGTCCGGCACGTACGTCACCCCATCCTCCTTCGGCATCGTCGCCACACCGCCGCTGGCGCCGTACCGCGCCGACGCGTAGCCGAGCAGCGCCTCCGCCAGCTCGTCGCCCTCGTACACCACGAACACAACCTCGCCACACTCCCGCGAGACGAGCAGCTCGAGCGCCGTCGCGAGATAGGCGTTGTGCGTGACGAGACAGAAAGTGTGCCGCGGGGCGCCCATGCCACCACCGCCACCACCAACGTTGTTGACGCCGCCAGCGGAAGGCAGGACACCGAGTTGCAAAATCTTCGTGCAGAGCGCCGCGTCCACCGGCGTGCCGGCGCGGCCGCGGATGCTCTCGAGAATGTGCGTCTGGAAGCGGTGCCGACGCAGCGACGAGATGACGCACGACCGCGCCTCAGCTGCGAGGCCGTCCAGCAACGCGGAGGAAAAGAAGATGAGGCGCGCGTCGACGGCGGATGCGACGCTGCCTCCGGATGAGGGACGCAGCAGCTGCTCTTCGACCGCGGCAAGAAGGCGCTCGACGGCTGCCTTCACGGCGTCCTCCGAGCCAGGCGCAAAGCCGCTCAGAAAGTAGTCGCCGTCCACGAGCAGGTACATGTTGATGACGGATAGAAAAGGGATTTCTCTTTTCTAAAAGAATGCAAGAATCAAAAGTGGCAATGAGAAAAAAAAAGGAAGCAAGTGAGAAAAGAGAATTAGGTGGAGAGGAGCAAACGATCTGGCAAAAAAAAAAAGGAAGTAAATAAGACAGCAAGTACGTAAATATAAGATCGAGGAGACTAGACGCGACGAGCGAAAGCAATTGCTAAAAACGAGAAGGACTAAGAAAAGAGGCAAGAAGAGAATAAAGTGACACGCAAAGAAAGCGTTGAAAGAAAAGACGTGATGTCAAGGGCGAGAAAGGAAGAGGAATGAAAGAGAGAACAAAAAAAAATACTAGACAGTAGTAAAGCTCAAGAGACTGTAGAATCCTATCGATTGACAACAAACAAAGAGAGAACAAAAGAGGAGAGAAAGAATCAAAAGTGGGAGATGGTGAGGAAAAGCATAGTATAAATGAAAAGAGAGGCGGAGTCCCATCTCCATCTGAGCCGACCACATCAAAGGGTAAACAGATCTTTTTACCTTGAAAGAGCACTGCTGCAAGTCTGACGCGGCTTCGCACAAGATCGTATGGAGATTTGTATTCGTGTTAATTGAACTGAAAAATCTTTTTTGAAAGCATTGAGCGCAATAGTGAAATTACACGAAGTGTATAATGGAGAGGGAGAGATGAAAGGTGCTGCAGCATACTCGGGCACGCGCACCATCTTTCTCCCACTCAAACAAAGCAGAAAACCGAAACGACCAACAACAACAACGCAACCGCAATAATAAAAATATGTTTTTTTTTTTTTTTGCTTTCTGTGCACTCCGCGGCTCAGTCGGAGTCGGTGTCGCTGTCTATTGACGACTCGTCGTCGCTGTCCAAGTTTCCACGTCCGCGCTTCCGGTCTTTGCCGTTCGCCGTCGTCGGGGACGCGGCCGCCGCCGTCGCCGTCGTCTTGAAAGGGTCGAGCCACGACTGCACCTCCGCCTCCAGCGTCCGCGCAAAGCGCTCATTCACAAAGAGCATCTGCGCTGTCGAACCGCCCGCGACGTACGAGCCACTGCTGCTATTTTTCTGAAAGATGGCGGAGACGCTGCCTTGGTTGGCGTCACTGCTGCCCAGCCGCAGCAGCATTTCGAGTGCGGACGGATCGCGGCACGTCACCACCGCTCCGCGCTCCGCCTCGACGCCCGTCAAAAGCGACTTCAGCTGCAAATCCGTCATAAATGGATAGGTAGATGTATTGGACGGCTTCCTGCGTGTGTGATGGGAAGTGACCTCGTCGTTCTGTATTAAGAATGCAAAGTTGAAAGGAAAAGAGAAACGGAGGAGATCAATGAGTAGTAAATAAAGGCTGACTTTTTGTCGAAAAGTACACTAGACGTACTGCCATCGAGCCACGAATGCTTTATGAGAAATCGATGCGCTGCATCACACAAAGTAAAAAACGCAATCGGCAGTAATTTATTTCTTGATTCAAGTCGTAAAATAACAAAAACAAAAGAAGTTTCAGGAGACATTTGAATATAGTTTTGAAAGACATGAGCAAAGAAGGGAAAAGAACGTTCCAAAAAAGCAAACCTAGCTAACATGGTGAAATACTGTACATCGCACACACAGAAAAAAAAAGCCTGCAATACCTACCGGATGAGCTGAAAGTAGCAGCGCACCTCCGCCGCCTGCAACTGCTTAAAGACGTGCGTTTGTTCGTGAATAACCATCGATCGATGCCGAGCCTCTTCCGCAGCGATTTCGTACGACAAGTGCGCGTTCAGCGGGTGTCGCGCGGCCTCGTACCGCAGCTGGCAGACGCGAACACGCCGGTACTCCTTCGCGATCACCTCGGCTAACCCGCCCACGTGCAGCCGCTGCAGCCGCTCAACCTCCATCCGATCCGCGCGCTCGCCTTCCTCGAGGAGGAAGATTTGATATAGCTGCTGCTGAAGGTGCTCGAAGTAGGCCAGCCGCTGCAGCTGCTCCTCGTTCTGCGCCTTGGCCGACTCGCGATTCTCGCGCATGACCTGCAGCCGCCGCGATTCGATCCAGTGCGGCACCTCGCCATCCTCCAGCCGCTTGCGTGCCTGCGGCTCCTGCTGGGTGCAGAGGGCACGTCGCTGCACCATCTCCTGCAGCTCCGTTGCGTCCAGCAGAAGCTGATAGTAGTCATCAACAATGCTCCAGCGGTACACCTTTTCACGACGTACAATGTCTAACGGGCTCACATCGCGCAGGGCAGGTATGCAGGGCAGCAGCATCTCTTCGACACGGTGCACCAGCGCCGTCAGCTCCTCTGCTTCGTGCCGGCACAGCTGATCGCGCAGCTCGTGCTCCCACACGATGAGCTTGTGAAAGAGCGTTGCGTAGTGCTGTGACGGCACCACAGCGGGGGCAGGCCGGCCTTGCGCGTGGAAGGAGCTACGGAACGAGGCGAAGAAGTCTTTGCTGAGGTCGTCTTCCTTGTTGGGCGAAGCGGACGGAGGCTCAGGGGCGCTGAGGGGACGCACTGGTGCGTTGCTGTCTTGTAAGGGCGGTGCTGGTGGCGCTTGTGAGGCAGGGGATGCTGAGGAGAGGTGAGGTACGCGCCGTGACGTGCGCTGCTGCACCCGCGCAGAAAACGGAAGCCGCGACGACGGCGGGCGCTGCGGCGAGCGCTGTCGACGACCGGCACCAACAGCCACTGCTGCCTCGTCGCTGGCGCCTTGCAGCTGCCCATCCTCCGGCTTGCGGAGCAGGGTGCCAAGCATATGGGGGGGAAAAACAACAACTATTAAAAAAAAATTTGATAAGATGTGCTAATAATCGGAAATAGAGAGGAAGGAAAGGGAGGGTATTGGAAGTACCGCTAGTGTCATGAGGCGCACGAAGGCGAAGACCAAACGACAACAGTAACTGCAGTGGAGAAAGAGAAGATGCCAATGTGTCGTAGAAAAGTGAAATATTTGTCTCCATCGTAGTGAAAGCATTGGTACACTGAACAAATCACGCGAAGCTTTTCACGGTCTTCGCCTATTTCACCCAAAACGTTATATTTTTGTTTTTTTTTCTTACTCTTGAGGGAGTTCACATTTGCAACCCATGTATAATGAGCCTGTTAAAATACAACATGTTCTTTAAGTATCACAATATCTTGGAAATAGGTAGTAGTACAAAAAGGCACTGAAAGCGTTACTTGGTTGCCCTGAGCATCTTACAAAAATCAGCTTTTCTCTCTTTTTTTCCCTTTCTTTACCAGAACCAACTGCGGAGAAAAAAAAAGTCAACTCATGGGAAATATTTCGTACACACATTGGAAAGTGTCCTCGGACAAAAAAGGAAAAATGAAAAAAAAAACATACATAATTTGAATCTGAGTGTTGCATTTTCCATGCAACTCAATTGAGTGAATTGAAAGCGGCTGCTGTTGAACCTGTGTATATGCGTGTTTTAGACAGCTGCAAAGATTAAACCCATCGACCTCTTCAATTACAATATAGTGAAGAAGAGTGGCAAACAAAGTAACGTACTGCAAAGAAAAAAAAAAGTAAGCGGAGAGTACACCCTTCAAGAAAGAGTTTATTACAGTGTTTCAACAGACAGGCACCAATAAAAAAAAAAAAAGAGATTTTTCGGTGGCCAAAGAGGGCTTTTCTAAGCTCACACACACACGCAAAAAAAAAAAAGAGACGATGACAAAAGAGAACGAGAAGGAGGAGTAAGACCATTACTTTTCACGAAAAAAAAAAAGACTTGAAACTAAAACAATTTAGTATGCTTTCGACAAAAAAAAGTGCAAAAAAAAATACGAAATTCAGCACAAAAAAAAGAAGTTCTCATGGCGAGAGTGCAAGAAAAGAAAAACACTATAGAAGCAGAGCAGCACACGCAAGAGACGTGGATGCGTTAATATTAAATGAAACAAAACTGAAAACAATGAGTTTGTGATCTTTTATAAACTCACAAGTAAAAAAATATAGAAGTAGATGTAGGAAGTTTCACACCTTTTTTTTATACCCCTCAGTGACTTCAAACACGCATCGACATGTTCGACGGATCAATCCCGCTCACCAGCTGCACCACATCGCGAAGCAGCATCGTGTTGTCCGCCTTCACATCTGGAAAGTCCACCTCGAGCTCCGTGTGCACCTTGACATAGTGACCCGCAAACGAGGGAAAGAGCTCCGCCGGGTTGACACCGCTGTCGCAGATGGGCATTTGAATGTCGGAGAAGGCGGCGTTGTGCGGCTGCAGGCCACCATTGTCAAAGATCACCACGCGCTCAAACAGGCGGGCGGAGTGCTCGTGGCCGCCCATATTGTACTTGACGTACTGCGTCAGCCGCACCCGCGCCGCCGTCACGGTCGTCTTCTTGGTGTGATTCTCCACGACGATGCGCAGCGAAATGACGGACGGGTCGCCCGACACCGTCATGGGGGGCTGCGACTCCAACACACCAACGCTGGTGTCTTTGGGCACGGGCGCCGACGACGCCGGAAAGCTGGAGGCGGCGCTGCGGTTCGTGATGGCCACGTACGGCACCAGCAGCGCCGTCGTGAGCAGGTACGAATCCTCCTCGTGATTGCAGAAACAGCCGGTGCAGCCCATCGTGGCGATATCGGAGCGCACGGTCGGCACAATCGCGGGGGCCGCGCGCAGCTCGTACATCTGCGACAGGGGTGCCATCTTGTAGACGACGAGATCGTACTTCACTTCGTTGTCGTAGCCCATCGGAATGTCCACGACAGCTTTGATGTCGTACCGGACGGCGCCGCCGTAACGCGGGCGGTCTAGGGCGTAGGTCGGTGGCAGGTCTGTCGGAAACTGCAGCGTAAAAGGGTAGGAGTAGTTGCCCGGCTGCAGTTCAATGGAGCCGCGCGAACCTTGCTCGCCCTGGGCGCCAAGAACGGTGGTGACCTGCTCAAAGATGTCGTGTGTGCTGACGGAGGTGTGATTGCCGCTCACGGTGTTGTTGTTATTGTAGTTGTTGTTGTTGCGCCGCACGTACTTTGTCTCCTTGCCGCGCAGATGGACGCGCAGTGCGGTGCACTTAAATGTTGCAATGACGGTGAGGTTCATGGTGCCGCTGATCGTCTCGCCAGGCATGAACGTGTTCTTGGGCAACACGAGCGCGATGGACGCCTTGTCTTTATCAAGAAACGGCATGATTGATGTGTTTCTTGCGTTATGAGAAAGAAATATATGTTTAGAAAAGAAAGATTAAAAAAAAAAAAGGTATGAAGCGGAATGTGTTTCAAGCTGAAAAAAAAACTTGGGCAGCTAAACGCAGAAAAAAAAGTAATGTATACGATGCTACTGAAGAACACCAATGAACACAAAAACGGAGGAAAAAAGTCACACGCAGATACAAGAAGTTAATGTCACGAGGCGAGGGGGAGAGGCAATGAGGAAGAAAAGTAAGAGCAAATTGATTGAAGCTACCACAGTAACAGTTACAATTACAAGATCGCGGTGGGAGACTAAACCGTGAGTTTTCGAAAAACAAGTTTGAGTACAACTTCAAACACCACAACGCTCCAGGCATTGTGATACGCGAAATGGCTCTTTGCTTTTTTTTCTTAAAATGCGGCAGAACACTTAGAAAAAAAATAATACAAGAAAAAAGAAAACGATACAGCCAAAAAAAGGTAATTTGACAGCACATTAAGCGGGAGAAAGGTGAGGCGTGGGATTGTGTGGCAAAGAAGGAATAAATTCTCGCAAAAAAAAAAAAATAGATTGATGATTGTTTTGAGGGTGTTTTCAGTGCAAATAGTCAAACAAGGAAGCTTATAAGTAAAATAGGTTGCAAGTGAGACAATATCAACAATGAAAGTAAAAAAAAAAAAAAACAGCAGCAGCAACAACACCATTGGAAGACGTTTCACAGAGGAAGAATGGGCAGAATAAAAAGGCATGCAAAGCGGAGTTAAAACAAGATGAACCAGCATGCTCGATGCTTTCCTCTTTTTTTTTTTTTGCACTTACGCAAAAGCTTAAAAAAATTCCACTCTGACCAAAGTCCATGGGAAAACAAAGAGAGCATTCTCATTTTTCGACTTTCACGTTCGGTCCGTCTCGACGGCCACAAGTTGCTCAACTACGTAGCTGTATGGCATCGCAACGCTCTTGTTCGACATGTCCACGTCATCTGCCAGCAGTATTGGATTTTGTGTGTAGAACGTGCCCTCCGCCGAGATACCAGAAAAGGTAATGAGCAACTCGGTGTTGACAGTGATGTATTTCGTCTGTAAGCTCGGTATCAACTTCGGACCATCCGGCAGCTCTACGCAGCTGCCATCAACGCGGAAAGGTGCCTCGACGACAACGGACTGGCCGTAGTCAAGCGGACCGCATGGAAAGGGCACAACGGCGCTCAACAGCGTGTACTTGTCCGGGTAGCCCACGCAGCCGTCGCGTTCAAATTGATGGTGCTGCCGCAGCACGATCTTGCACTCCCGCGGCGCTTTTTCCTTCACAAAGCTTGTCACGCGGACGCGCACAATACCCGAGCTGGCATCGGCGGACATGGGTATTGGCTGTCCCCAGCTACCCTGCGCCTCAACGGAATTCATCTTGTCTTCTTCTTCTTGATTCGGCATGGCCATCACCTCTGGCAAGTGGGTGGCGGGCCGCATCAGCACAATCTGCGGCGCAATGGCGGCCTCAGTGCGGATGAATGATTCCTCGTCCTCGTCCACGCCGCACCCGCAGCAGCAGCTGCACTCAGCGATGTGAGCCTCTGATGCGGGAAGCAGCTGCAGACTCTGCCGTGCGGGCTGTAGCTGCGCCACGGGCACCGCCTGCCGCACCACCACTTCCTGCTTCACCTCCGCATCGAAGCCGCGGGGGATGTCGAGGTAGCCCTTCATCGTGTACGCCACGCTGCAGCCATACTGGGACCGCTTTACGCAAAAGGAGGGCGGCGCCGCGGCAGGCACCATCACGCGAAAGGGAAACGCGTACACGCCAGGGTCGAGGTGCGTCGTGCCGGAGGCAGCACTGCGGCTGGATGCCCCCATGAGTGTCATTTCCTCCTCTACGTGCGTGAAGTTGCGGTAGACATAGTACGGCTTGTTGTTGCCGTCTCTCTTTTCAACGTAAAACTTTTCCTCGCCGCGGAAGCGCAGTCGCAGGGCGGTAAAGGAGACCTTCTCGTGCACCTCAATGTGCAGTTCACCAGGGATCACATCTCCAGGTGAGCACGTCTCCACTTCGCAGCGCACGGTGAGGGTGACTTTCGATTTTTCAAAAAATCCCATTGCGATTTGAGCTTTGTGTTTTTTTTTTTGTGTGTTTGTGTGTTGCTCGTGAGCAGGAGCAGCAGGAGTATCAGGGAGAAGGGAAAATCAGAATACCTATGGTGCAAGAAAAAAAAAAAAGGAAAACAAAGCAGCGACAGAAAGTTGAGGAGTTGAGATGATGAAGACAAAAAAGAAAGGCTTTTGTGAGCATCAGAGGAACAACAAAAAAAAGAGAAATTTGGGGGCCTCTTTTATTCTGTTTTTAAAGTCTGCGTGGAGAGACAACTCTCCAGAACGACCAAAGCACGACGGCGCACATAATCGAAAAAACTCGACACACAAATGTGACCAGGAAGTGTACATCACAGGCAACAAACGTAGCAGCTTTCCACATTTAACACAGACGTCAAACGTGTGAAACAAAATGATCGTTTCTGTTCTCGAAACAAAATAGCAGAGAAAATGCAAAATAGCAGCGCAAAAAAAAAAAAAAAAACCAACACAGATTCAAATAAAAGAAAGTTTAGTTTAAAAAAAAATAAAAAAGTAGTATTGCGTGTGTCACCGTGCGATGAGTCGCAACACATACCGATCTATCTGCCGACACACCGTGCCAGACAAGGCTGTCACTCTCTCCACCTCCGCTGACGTGATGATCGTTTCCGTGTCTTCCAGCAGATTGTGCCATGACTGCTTTTCAACCTCTGCCGCAAAGGGTGTTCTCGGAGACATGCAAGGGGTTGACATGGTCATTGATGGCGGAGTGAGGTGCGACTCGGACGCCACCTGCGACGGAGGCGACGCATTCAGATTTTCCGCCCGCGTACGCTTCAACCCACACGCTTGTTTCGGAGTCGCACTCGCACTTCGTGGCATCGCAGATTCGTAAAACACGCAAATATCACGCAGCGCAGCGTGAAGGTTAAGCAGCTCCCTTTGCAAGCTGCGAGTCTCCGCGCGGTGCTCGACGCGCGTCAGGTAGTCTTGCCAGTACGCCTCCCACGCGGTGGGCGGTGCGGCTGCGTCGCCGCTGGCGCTCTGCGGCCGTGCGGTGACCTCGAGCAAGAGGGTGTAGAGGCGAAACAGCGAGGCGCAGAGCGACGACCACGCCAGCGCGTCCCACGACGGCGGCTCTTGCACCGAGTCGTCGTATGAGAGGCGCGTGTGAACGGCGCGGCTTGGCGGGGACATCACCAGCATCGACTGCGCACTCGAAGCGCGGCTGTGGCTGCTGCGCTGCGACAAGAGCCCGGAGGAATTTACGGAGAGGTCGTCTTCCACTGGCATTGCGACGGGGGTCACCGAGAGGTGGTGGTGGTGGTCGGGCCGCAAACGTTGCAGGGCCGTCTTGCACTCCTTAGCGAGGGCGTGTAGCCACGCCATCAGCTGCGGGAATTGGGCGGCACCGATGGACCCGAGCAGCAGCTCGTGTGTCGGGGCCAGCGAGGAGCTGCTGGGGTCGAGCAGGCGCTGTCGGAGCAGCAACGCCGGGGTGACGGGCTGCGGCCGTCCACGCTGCAGCGCTGTCACGTTAATAAGCCACGGAGGCGTCGTCCCGCCGTCGGTGTTTGTCGCAAGAAGTTCTGAGTGGTCACCGACGTCGCGTGCGGTTTCTGATTCTGTGTTCAGTACGGGCGAGGGTGATTCTGATAACAGTGGTAGCGGTGCCGCGAGCTGCAGGAGCTCGTCGAGGGAGTAAAAACGCATGCCAGGAAAATCGCGCGCAGAGATGCACGATCTGCCGTCCGCATTGTGCACTGCGGGTGAGCCAGGACGCGTGTCTGCCGCTGCCGCTGCTCCCTCACGCCACCAAACAAGGAGACTGACGGAGGCTTCGGCGATGCGGGTGAGCAGCAGCTGCTGCTGCTGAAGTCTGCGCTGCAGCTCCGCTTCTTCGTGCAGGAGGGTTCTGAGCTGCTGCTGCCGCCTTTTGCACTGCTCAAATGCGTTGTACGCAATTGCGTGTCTGTCCAAGTAGATGATGATGATTACAACAGTGTTTATTGGGGTAAAAAAAGAAAAAGGAGAGAAGGAGGGAGAAAGAGATGAAGTTGGTAAAATGAAAGCAGGCACGAGAACGTCATTGAAGCGAAGGTTTAAATGGAAAAAAAAAGAAAAGAAGAAGCGACAGTCTACTGGTAGTAATGATGTGAAAAAAAAAAGTGTTTTCGAAACATTACGAGCAACAAAAGGCCTGTTAGCATCTTCATGCGGTATTACATGAAGACTTCTTTCTGTGGTGAGCCACCACTCGAGTATCGAGGTTGGATGCGTGCTCAAAACTATACAGAGGGAAATCAGCGTCCGCGATACACTTACGAGGAACTCCATCATCTTTCGCGTTCCCCGACTGTGGGAAACATGTTATCCTTGAGTTCTGTTTTGTTTGATAAATAATGAGAGAAAAAAAAAGTAAACAACAAACGTGAAGAGTCCCTTCTCTACTTTTCTTGCTCGGTGCGTTCTTCTCACCTCAACGCGCGTTCTGTATCATTCCCATTCCGCAACACAGAGTTGGGGTGGGAGGAGTACTACGAACACGCATCCAACCTCGTGCAGAAAAGTACAGGAGGTAGGCGAAAAGAGAAGAGAAGAACAACACAACGCGGACAAGAAATGAGAAAAAGTGAATGAACATCTCCACCAGAGAGACAAAGCCCCTCCACTGCTGCGGTGCGCTGCACTACGCTGCTTCGTTGGCAAGTTTTCTTTCTTGTGATTGTCTCCACTCCTCGTGCCCCACTTGGCTTAATCCGCAAGTTTCCGGTTCTCGCCTCTCCACTTCATCACACACACACTCACGTACGCGAGCCCCGC
>JASAOP010002337.1:0-15030 GCA_030849055.1 Crithidia thermophila | reverse complement strand
ACCGTCAAGTTGAAAAACAACGTTAAGTGTTTATGCAAAACAGAGGAAGATTACACAAGACGAACAATTTAGAATATCAACTTTCAGATTCTTTTCCTTAGCGTTATAGATGAAAAATTCAACTTTTTTTGTCTTCCGCCCGCTGCACTCGACTTCAGAATATTCGTGCCTAATCATCCGATCATTAAGTTCACGCGACGACCAGTCAAGTAAAGAGAGTGCAGAAAAGGCTTCTCGGATACATTTAAAAATAAAACAAAATAGGTTTGAGAAAAAAAAGGGTACAAAACGAAGAACGACTCCTGAGAAAGAGACACAAACAAACAGATTCCACACGCGCGTACAAGCACGCCGCGGATTCCCTTTCCACCCACCTCAAAGTCTCTTTCTGATCATCACCTTTCCACGCCGAACACACTATCGCAAGCAAAGGAAGCAGGAGAATAAAAAGGTAAAAGAAAATGTGCCGTGAGAGCTCCATGAAAAAAAAAAGCCAAAGAGAAAGAGGAAAAAAAAGAAAAAAGATGGTAGCGGGGAGGTCCACAGAAAACGCCAGTTAGTTACCTCTCCGTGCGCCTGCGATCCTCTTTGCCTTAAATTAACGCCACCATCTCTTTTGTATTTTTTCTCTTTTCATAACATCGGCTTTCCACACGTTCACAGTCACAGGCACACCACCAAACAACCTACACCAGCTTTAGAGCGCCGACAAGATCGCAAATAAAAAAGCGAGAAAAAAGCACAGGTGGTGAGTAGAGAGAGAGAGAAAGGAAAGAGAAAGGGAGACAGCTACCAGCTTAGTAGCGGTAGTGGTCCGGCTTGAAGGGGCCCTCCACCGGGCAGTTGATGTACTCCGCCTGCTTCGGCGTCAGCTTCGTCAGCTTCGCGCCGACGTGGGCGAGGTGCAGCGCGGCGACCTTCTCGTCAAGGTACTTCGGCAGGAAGAAGACGCCGGCCTTGTCGCCGTGCGGGTACTTGCCAGAGTCGCGGTTCGTCCAGAGCTCGATCTGGGCCAGCACCTGGTTCGTGAAGGAGTTCGACATCACGAAGGACGGGTGGCCGCTGGCGCAGCCGAGGTTGACGAGGCGGCCCTTGGCGAGCAGGATGATGTGGCGGCCGCTCTCCATGGTGTAGCGGTCCACCTGCGGCTTGATCTCGACGTGCTCTTTGGCGTTCGCCTGCAGCCAGTCCACCTGGATCTCGGTGTCGAAGTGGCCAATGTTGCACACGATGGCGTCGTCGCGCATGTGCGGGAAGTGGGCCGAGGTGATGATGTCGTCGTTGCCGGTCGTCGTCACGAAGATGTGCACGTCGGCGACGACGTCCTCCATCAGGACCACCTGGTAGCCCTCCATGGACGCCTGCAGGGCGTTGATCGGGTCGACCTCCGTCACGACCACGCGGGCACCGAAGGCGCGCAGGGCGGCGGCACAGCCCTTGCCCACGTCGCCGTAGCCGCACACGCAGCACGTCTTACCGGCAATCATGACGTCGGTGGCGCGCTTGATGCCGTCCACCAGCGACTCACGGCAGCCGTACAGGTTGTCGAACTTGCTCTTGGTGACGCTGTCGTTGACGTTGATGGCGGAGATGGGCAGCTGGCCCTTGGCGAGGCGCTTGTACAGGTTCTTCACGCCGGTCGTCGTCTCCTCGGAGATGCCGAAGATCTTCGGCACCAGCTCCGGGTAGTGGTCGATGACCAGGTTGGTCAGGTCACCACCGTCGTCGAGGATCATGTTCGGCAGACCGTCACCGCTGAAGCCCTTGATGGTCTGGCGGATGCACCACTCGTACTCCTCATCCGTCTCACCCTTCCACGCGAACACCGGGACGCCAGACTTGGCGATGGCGGCGGCGGCGTTATCCTGGGTCGAGAAGATGTTGCACGACGACCAGCGCAGCTCGGCACCGAGGGCCTTGAGGGTCTCGATGAGCACGGCGGTCTGCACGGTCATGTGCAGGCAGCCAGCGATCTTGGCGCCAGCCAGCGGCTGTGACGCGGCGTACTCGCGGCGCAGCTCCATCAGACCGGGCATCTCGTTCTCAGCCAGCTCGATGGCCTTGCGGCCCCACTCAGCGAGGCTGATGTCCTTAACCTTGTAGTCCGTCATTGCGAAGATGCGTAGTGTTCTTGTTTAAATGATCGGTAAGAGAAAAAGGAGAGAAACAAAAAAGGTTGCGTGTTACTCGGGAAGAGAAATATGAAGGATAAGAATAAATTACTACGTGAACAAAAAGAAAATGTGTTTTTTTGTGGTTTATCGAGCAGAAAAAAATAAAACAGAGAGTTGACGAAAGAAAAGCGATTGAAAGGAGCATAAAACGCAGTTCACATACGATGCATACCTTTACCCGTGCACACAATCAAAGAGCGGAAAGCAGACGTCAAATTAATCGCCCGCTTTTCCTCAAGGCCTGAAATCAACCAGTTTTTTTCCAGCGTTTTTTAAACCATGAATTCTCATTATTTATGTTAACAGACATAGCAGATGCATTGACAACAGAAAATGACCAACAAACCACGACAAATTATATGGAGCATCACGCAATTGTTTCAACAACCAACGGCCCCACCAGTCATCGCCTTTCTTTTCCTCATGGAAAGCCCTTTTACTCTCCTTCGTCGTTTGCGCTCTCGAACGCTAGATACTCCTCGCCACCTTCTCGGTCCACGTGCACGGTGGCCACCTGTCCCGCGTGCTCCTGCGCCAGCTGCGCAAACTTGAGAAGAGTGTCCACGGCATTTCGAGCAACAGCGTTGTCGTCCCGCTGCTCCAACGCATCGCGGGTGGCGCAGGAGGCACACTCGTCATCGCTCAAGCCTGCCCGAGACGCTGTCGAGGCGGCACCGTAGGTTTCCATGTCGGGTGCATCGTGACTGACGTTGCTCTCCCCCATGAGGAGATCGTGCGTGGCGAGATGCAGAAGAAAGTCCAAGTTGCCCAGAACACAATACTGCGCCGGGTTGGATGCCGGTGTTGCAGCGCTACCTCCGGTGCTTGACAGGTCCAGCGGAAGCACAGGCTCCATCAGCTGCACCTTGCGAGCCCCGTTCAGCTTCTCAATCCACGCATGCAGGACAATCGATGTTGACGTGGTAGCAGGTGGAGGCTGCATCGCTACCTCCTCCCATATGGGCGTGCTCGCGGAAGTGCAGGACGCTGCAGGCGCGATAGAGCGCGCCTGACGCACCGCCTCCGCAGCGGACACAAAGGTCTCCATAGTGCGGAAGGGGCCGGTGAAGATGGCCTCCACGGAGGCTCCACGCGCGTTGGAGAAGACAGGGATGATGTGCAGCTGCGTGGCGAGGTGGGCCACGTACGCTGCATACGCGTCCTCCGCGTAGTAGCCAATGTCCAGGTCCTCCTCAAACATAAGTCATTGTGTAAAAAAAAAAAAGAATAAATAAAATGTGATGCTCAAGGAGCAGAAAGGCTGAAGTGAAATTGGAAAAAGGAAAACTCTTCAATTTTCTTCACCAGAAATGGCATGTGGCATGAGCGTGTCAACAGAGAAAATAGAGGAACAGAGCGAAGTGGAAGAGCGTAAAAGTAGCCGCACATTTTCGTAGTTGATTATGTGCACATGCTTTCCTTTTCCGTTATAAAAACAGCTAAACTTGTCTTTCCAAATATACAAAACTTCTTTTTTTTTTAATACGAACTTTTCTGGACGGACGAAGAGCCGAATCTGAAAAAAAAACAGTAATGGAAAAGAGCGATGACAGCATTGAGCTTTGTCGTTCACTTTAATGTCATTCATTGTTTTTTGTGCAATTGGTCCGATTAAATTGTGTGTGTGAAGAAGAAAACTCACATAAAAGGTCCATAACAACAACAACGGAAAAAAGGAAACAACTTCAAAAGCAGCACGACAACGCTACACTCCACTCATCACAGGAAAAGCAACGAAGCTATTTCTTTCTCCGCTGCTGCAAGCGCTAGGGTCGGAGAAAAACGGTTGTCACATCCAACTCGTCTTCGCAGCGCTTCTCCTTTAAAAAAAAAAGGAAAAAACTTGGATCTTTGTATCCTAGTGCCTTGTTTAATACAAATGTCGATGTTTTTTCTTTCCTTTTCGACACTTTAAACTCTCCTTCTTACTTGCTGTGCGCCTCCAGCCAGTCCTCCACTGGCTCCTCCAGCAACGCCTTCTCCTCTGGCAGCAGGAAGTCGCTCTCATCCCCTCGCAGCGGGGACGGGATAAGCTCCTCCAGCATGCCCAAATTCCACTTCACGTAGTTGACGTGCTCGAGGTAGAAGACCCACGACGCCGCCCAGTGCACCCAGTCCAGCGAAATGCCGTGATCCTGCATCACGTCGTACAGCTCGTTCTGGAAGTCCAGCTCCAGGTGCCACAGGCAGGGCCCGTCGTAGTACAGCTTCTTGCGCGCCTCCTCACCGTCAGCGGAAGGGTCGATCAGCGACGCCTTTTCCTCGGCCGAGGTTGGCTCGTAGACGCGGACGTTGCGCATGTGCATGCCGCCCTCGTTGGACGCCATCGAGAAGTGGATCATGACACCGTTGCGCACCACACAGATCTCAATAGGAATCCAGTCAGCAAAGGTGAGGACGGCGTTGAGCCGCGGCGGGTCCTTCAGCTCAATGCGGCTCCACGCGTGCACCTCCGCCAGACGGCCTTCTTTGACCGCCGCGCGCGCAAACGTGACGACGTTGTGCTCGGGCAGATACTTGACCGACCAGCTGCCATCGCCATACTCCGTTGCCGGCTGGGGAGGCGCCGAAGCCGCGGCGGCCGCGTCGTCATGCGCAGCGGAGTTGTCCAGCGTCTGCTCGGATGCCGGCAGTTCCTCCTCACTTCGGCGGACGCTCCGCGGAGTCTTTGTCGCAGGTGGCGGGGGCGGCTTCGTGTAGTACTCGCGTCGGATCTCATCGCACAGGTCCTTGTAGAGCGGGCGGAAGAGCTGGTAGTTGCCCGTGCCGTACTTTGCCTCCATCTCGCGACTCCACTGCACCTCGTCGTTTACGACCTCCTCGCTGGAGAGACAGCGAGTTGGTGTGGTCAGCGCGGCAGCGGGCTGGCGACGACAGCACAGCGCGGAGAGACTGCTGCGTCCTAGCGGCAACGCGGCCCCACACACCTTCATCTGCCGACTCCACATGAGAGAAAGAAAAACAAGGAGAGGGAGTGGCAAAGGTGAAGGACTCTACAGAACAGTAAAGCAACTTTTTTTGCAGCAACAATTGCAACACTTTTCCAATGTTGACGAGTTGAAAAAGGAGGAAGAGAAGGTGGAGAGAAAGAGTAGAAATGGAAAATGAAGAAGATAAAGACCCAATCGTTGCTCGTTTTGGGCATGGAAGCTTTGCCAAGCATACGGCGCGATTATTGTTAAAATTTTTTTTCTTTGTGGGAGCTCAAAAAAGGATGAGATGCACCTTTGAAAAAAGTGGAGTAGACTCGGCATAGTGTTTCTGCTATAAAAAAAGAACAAAAGCTTTATTGAACCTGCTGAGAATAGATAGAAAGGTGCACCAAGACGCATGCTCAGACCGCCCATACGTGAGCATCGATTGTGAATGTTTTTCCTTCGATGTGCTGCACAGAGAACGGTAGTCGCACGTTTCGGAAAGGTTCGCCTCATCTGTTTTGTCAAACTTTTTTTTGGTAAAATTCATTAAGTTACTCTCACAGTTACGTATTACAGTCAATAATAAAGGGAAAGAAACACCCAACACACTACTCGAGAGGGCTGATAGGAAGACATCACAAGACGCGTATGCGTTTCCGCACAGCTGTGAGAAGAGAGACAGGGAAAACCAGCGCTGCTCCAAAGCATTCTTTTTTTTTTCTTTTCGCCGTTCCTTGTTTTCTCTGCTCCTTCTTCTCACTTCCCTCGGGTATCCACGGAAACAAAATCGCTAATGCGCACAACCGCAACATGCAAACAGGCAAATCGTGCGGAGAAGGAACGAGAGAAAGAGAAAGAGAAGAGTGCAAAGCAATACGCACGTAGGACGCAAAGAAAGAATTCAGCCAGTGCAGCGAGCCACACTGTACCGTTGCGCCATATATCCTTCTTTTAAACGCCTCTTATCCTCCCCTACTTCTCTCTATCTCCATCTCCGACCTCGGTGCTCTGTTTCATGACACTGTTACCAGCAAGGTTAACCAGCGCGTGCACAAGCTGAACAACATCAAAAAACAACAAACAAAAAGTAGAAGCACGAAAATTAAAAAAAAACACCATTAATGTATTTCCTCTCCGAAAAAGACAAGGCGCAACACGCTGCACACTTGCACTACCAAATAAAACACATCAACAACAAGAAAAAAAAAAGTTAAGAGCACGGCTTCGCCGCATCTATTCCTCTGCTCCCTGACCACTGTAAATTCGCGAAAAGAGAGAGAGGAGGAAGGGATGACCGGCGCAACCGCCTACCCTCCACGGCTAACAGGCGCTGCTCTTCTCCCAGACAGGAGTGAAAACGCAGACGTTTTAGTTGCGGAGCGTCCAGAGCGGCTTCGCGCCAGGGGCGGAGTCGTACGAGTCGCCGAAGCGGTACATCTTGATGAGACCATCGTAACTAGCGCTAGCGAAGCCGCGGCCGTCGGGGTGGAAGGACATGGCTGTGATCGTACCAAAGTGGCAGCGGAGCTGGCCGAGCTGGTGGCCGTGCACCTTGTGGAAGAACTTCACCTCGAAGATGGACTGGCCACCCTGCGTGGTGACGGAGGCGGCGTCCATGCCACCACCGAGGATGACGTGGTCGGCACTGGGGCTGATCGAGACGTCGTTGACCGGCACATCGCTCTGGTAGACCTGGATCGTGCTGAAGTCGCGGTAGTCTAAGAGGTGGGCGGTGCGGTCCGTCGAGGCGGTGGCCAGCATAAGGTGGCTCGGGTCCCAGCTGAAGCGGTTGATCGCCTCGCCTTCGCCGTGGATCTCGCGGCTGCGGATGATCTGGTTTGTCTCGACGTCGAGGATGTGCATGTAGCGGCTCTCGGCGTAGTAGATGGTGTCGTCGGTCGGGCCCCACGTCGCCCACGTAATGCCCTCCTCCGTCTCGTGGTTCGAGAAGGAGGTAAAGGGGGCCGTCACCGGGGCAATATCGCCGCCGTCCTTCGGCACCGTGAAGGGCATGTTGTACACCTGGATGGCCGAGTTGGAGCCGCCGCGGCCCTTGGTGGCCACCATCATCTTCGTGTCGTCGTGCGAGAAGCCGACGCTGGCGCCGGAGGACATGCTGCGGCTGACGGAGCCGAGCAGCGCGCCCGTCTCGACGCTCCAGAGCATCACCTCCTCACCCGCGCTCGCCGTCGCCAGCAGCGTGGACTCGCGGTTGACGTCGAGGGCGACCATGGCCGCATCGTAGGTGCGGCCCTTCACCTGCCCGACCGTCGTGTACGACCCGAGCAGCTTGCCGGTCTTGGCGTACCAGCAGCACGCGCTGCAGTTCGTGTCCTTCGAGGAGGAGAAGAGGAGGTCGCCGTCGCGGTTGAACTTCAGCATCGACACACCCTTCATGTGGCCGTGGAGGGCCACGCCTTCCAAATTCACAGCAGACGGCATTTTTTCTTTTGTAAAGCGGTTGTTCTGTGTTTGCGGGATGGATGTATTCTCGAGCTGGTTATTCCGAAAAAAAAAAGGTAAGTATGCGATGGTTTGTGTGGTTGGGTAGGTGGCGCTGGCTGGTTATTCCTAAAAAGAAAGTGTCAAAGCTGGTATCGACACGGCTCTTTCGATCTCTATAGATTTCTATTGTGTTGTGAAGGAAAGAACGGCAAATGAAGGAAGGTAGAGTCGAGGAAGAATACGAGAGAAAACTTTTTTTTTACAGAAGGCAGGAAGAATGAACATTGGGCAACTCCAAAGCTCGCATAAGGGCACCATTTTTATGAAGGTGAAACAGTAGGTTCCACTCATGCGACATTCATTTCAAGATGCTTCATATTTGATCAACGAACCAAAGGCATTTGCATACTAATATTCTTTTACTTTTTTTTAAGCAGGAGGTTACTAGTGAAGTTGGAAAGTTCTTTCGGGTGCGCCTGGGAGAAAGACGCACGCAACAGCTGACCGTACCATTTACCACCCCAGCTGCTTCAGCCGCTGGTTTGTCTCCTTCACCATGTCGCGATTCGTCTCAGCTGCGGAAGTGGCCGGCGCCGCACGAGAAGACGACGAGACGCGTAAACGCTCTTTCGCACCGTTTCCCATATCGCCGCCGACCTTCTCCATTGCAGTTTGCACGCGTGTCATGCCGGTTTCGATCAGCTTCACCAGCTGCGTCAGCATCTCGTCCGACATCGCCTCTGCCGCTGAGCGCACCGGGTTCTCGTGAAGGGCCGCGACGGCTTCCAACACCGCGCTCTGCCGTTCTGCCGCGGCGGCGCGCTCCTTCCGATCCGCCTCGGCGAGTTGCTGAAGTCGAAATCGCACGTCCTTCTCCATCGCCGTCAGCTGCGTCGTCGTGCGCTGGAACTGCTGCTCGAGCCGCTCGCTGATGTCCGTCTCGTGCGCCTCCAGTCGGGCGATCAGCGCCAGAAGGAACTTGCTGTCCCCGGCTGCCGCGCCGGCTGCACGAATGGCGGCAGCCGACAACGACGAGCTGGCATCAGTTAGGGACGGGGCGACGGAGGGAGTGACGAAGCCGTCGTCTTCCCTGCCCGTCACCGCTGCGGCTGCGGGAGCCACGTCGTCGTTAGTTTTCTGCACCCCCGCTTTCTCTTCTGCAGGATGTGCATTCTGCTCCTCCTCTTTTTTCTCCGTCTGGAGTTGATCCGCAGCCGGTGGTGACGACACGCCATCTTCTGGCCCATCCCCCAAGCTCTCTTGGCCCGCAGGTTTCGCAGCAGAAGTGGTGGTGGTGGCTGATGGGGGAGGGGGAAAAGCGGCCAGTGGTACTGCGGTCGGTGGCCACGAGAAGGCATTGGGCCCGGCAGACGCGTACGGCATCGGGAGGGCGGTGAAGACGGGGACAGGGAAGGGCACCGGAACCGGCACGTGACCCTCGCCCAACGACGAAACTCCGGTTGCCAGGTTTGAGAATTGTTGTGACTGCTGCTGCTGCAGCGGCGGCATGCCACACCATGGGCCCAGCATCGACCACCACGGCAAGTTGAATGGGTTGCCCACTCCCGTGCCAGCCGGCATCGCAGGCGGTGACGCAAAGGGACATGCCTTGCCTCCCAGATTTGCTGGCTCGGACTGCTGTGGATGGGTTTCTTTAGACTGCGGTGGATGCGACGTTGGTGGAGGTGGTGGTGGTGGTGGTGGCGATGACGCTGACGACTGCATGTACGTCACGGGGGCTGGTCGTGTGTTGATGAAGGCGCCAAACGGATCTTCCGCAGCAGCAGCAGCAGCGGCAGCCTCGTTCCGGCGTTGCGTGTCATGCGACGCCTCCCAGCTCACCACGTTGCGGGATTGCGACCTTTCCCGCGCGCCCTCCACGCGGGGTGCGATCAGCTGCGCTGGTGTGGTGGGCTGCGACGACAGCCGTGGGGGCGCTGCCACGGCGGAGCTGAAGGAGGACGACGTGTGGGTGCGCACATTCCACGGCTGCTGCGGCGTGCGGGTCGCCTCGCGCAACACCAGCAGCTGCCCCATGCCGCGGGCAACCACCCGGAAGCCGGCCTCGATGGACGACGCGGCGAGCAGGCGCAGCTCCGCCGCGGAGGTCGCCGACGCGCTCGCCGCCGCGGTGCCGTAGGCGTTGCTGACCTCCGTGTTACTGAGGTCAACAAGCTCCATCGCATTTTCCTCCAGCACGGCCGGCAACAGCAGCAGCGCCGCGCCTTTGCCGGTGATGGCCGTGTTGGCGAGGCGCAGCGTGTGCAGGGCGGATCCGGCAATGGCGCTGGCAATGGCACGCGCCGTCTCGTCGCTGATCGGGTTCTCCGACAGGTCCAGCCGGCGCAGCCCCCGCATCCCCGTCGTACCGGCATACACCGTGGTGGCGGGTGGCAGCGAGGGGTGGCTGTCGTCACCGCTGCCCGTGCTGCTGCGCAAAGAGCGCCGCCACAGCTCCGCCGACTTCATCGGCAGCGCGGCGCGGATGAGGCGCACGACGCCGCTCTTGCACGCGTCCGTCAGGTCGCAGTTGACGAAGCTGGCCTCCTCCAACGCGAGCCACGACCCGTTGTCCACGTCACTCATGCTGCGGGAGAGGGAGGTCATGGTAAGCTGCATGAACTGCGCACGGGACAGCGCGACGCCTTCGATGCGCAGTGAGGTGAGGTGGCGGCACAGCGGGAGCGGCTGCGTGAGAGACACCGAGTTGAGGCGTGCGCTGAGCGGTCCACGGTTCGGGGGCACGACCGGAAGCCCACACCACGCGAAGGATTTGAGCGTGCTTGCGTTCTCCTTCACCAGCAGCGTCACCGCCTCAATGAGGCAGCGCAGGGTCGCCTCGCTCTGCGGTGCGAGCAACGGTGGTGGTGAGGAAGACGCGGCCGTCACGGCGCCACGGCCCCCTCGTCCCCTCCCCGCCGCAGCAGTAGCAGCAGCAGCCGCGGTATCGGTGTGCTGCTGACGACGGGCGGAGGAGAGGTCATAGCTGAAGTGCAGCTTCGTGAAGAAGGTGGCGGCCTGGCCGTGTGTGGAGGAGGCCGAGGACACGTCGCCCGGGGTGGACGCGGCGCCGTCGCCTCGTCTGCGCTCGCGCTGGGGTGATGAGGGGCCGCCTGTGCGACCAGCAGCCGCAGCAGCGTTGGACGGTGTTGTCGAGGTGTCCAACACCGCAAGGGCAAAAAGGCGTATGTCGGCGAGGGAGCGGTCCGCCAGGTTGACCTCCACAACGCCGTCCCGCAGACTGGACACAACGGAGGGCAGTGGTGCAGAGCGGTGGGCCTGGCACTGCGCAAAGTAGCGCTCAATCAGCGAGGGTCGCGGCATTTTTTTTGTTTTGTTTTGTTTTCAGTCGGCAAAACACAAGAGAAGAAAAAATATATATAAAACGACTGTATGAAAGTGTGTTGAGGTTGTTATCTTTTTCTCTAGCGGAGGTCTATATCAAATTGCACAGAGCACTGGAATAGCGAAGTGAAGCGCCGATGTAACGGCTTTCTATGAGGTCCAATCTAACAATTTAAATAAAAGGAAGTAAGCTTTGCTGCGTCAAAAAAGCGACGAAACAGTTGCCGTTGCTGCTGACCAGGAATAATAAAAAAAGAAGGATGGCGCTGTTAAAACCCAACAATAAGAGGAAGCGAAGGTACCAGAACAGAGGTTAAAGAAGAGATTGGTGCACCGACATTTACAATCAAATTGGCATTATGCAGTAACAAGCCAGAAGGTAGTCTTCAGAATATCTGGCAGTGGGCGAGAAGTTCTCAACGAGATGACCAGCGACGCAAAAAACTTCAATTATCCAAACTCCCTTTGCACTCTAGTCTCGCGTGATAACACGCGATCAAATTCGCCTTCTACACAATCAACGATTGCGTTGTTTTTTGTTTCAATAATTTATGAGAATGATAGCTGCAGCAAGTCGCAAGTACTGACAACGCGCAGAGAGGATGATGAGCTGTGAAGCGCAAAGAAAGGAAAAGAAAAATGCGAAGAAAGAAAGGAAAGCAGTACAAGAAAAGAATAGGACGGAGGAAAAAACATGGAGTCACATGAAGAAACACAAAAAATAGTCGAGTGAGACAGAAAAAAAGCGTGGACGCACGCCAAATGTTTAAAAAAAAAAGAAAAAAAAACACGCCCCTATTGAGAACAGCAACACTGGGTGGCTTTCTGCAGCAGTCCCCATGCACGGCGCCAGTGCGCCACCAGCACGTAGGGGCACCACGTCACCGCAAGCGCCACCACCGTCCACACGAGCATCTGCCACTCGCAGACGCCGCTGAAGAGGCAGCGCAGGTCGCTGAAGGCGCAGTGACGACACCGCTGCGCCTTCGTCTCGGGCGGCGCCGTCGTGGTGGTCGTCGTCACCACCGTCCACGTCACCGTCGCGGAGGCGAGTGTCGCATTCGCGGCATCGCGCAGCTGCACCGCGCACGACGCCTGCCCGCCCACGTCTGCGGCTGCACTCGACGTGGCAAAGAGCGCCGCCGTCGCCCCGGAGCCGCGGACGAGCACCGCCACGACGCACTCCCGCGTCACGCCATCCCCGCTGCACTGCGAGACACGGCTGGCGGTGCAGTTGAGCAGCGCCACGTAGTAGCGCCCCGCGTAGGCGTTGGGGTTCGACACCGCCGCTGATACGGTGAGCGTGCTGGGGACGAAGACGACGGGGCCGAGCGTGCCGCGGACCGGGACGGCGGTGAAGGGAATGGTGTCGGCGTTGAGAGACCACCGCAGCGTAGCCCCACCCGCGCGCTCCACCGCGTCGAGGAGGTAGCGCTGCCCATTCCGGGTTTCCTGCGTGAAGGCACCGAGGTAGGCGGCGAGGTAGCGGCCACCGCCACCCTGCGCGACTGCGGCGACATCCGCCGATCGCAAGTCCTCCAGCTGGTTGGCCAGACACGTCCCATTCACTCGACTGCACTGCGAGGCGCCGGAGAGGGAGTAGAAGTACTCCGGCGTCACCCCAACTTTGTCGCACTCGGTGCCGGGCACCGTTACGAGAGCCGTGGGCACCAACATCCACTCCGCAGCGCCAGCGTCAACGCGATCGCCGGAGAGCGGGTTGAAGAGCACGCGCTGCGACACGTTCAGCCGCGGCAGCCCTGTCCCGGCGGTCATGTCCACATCTGACGTCTGCAGGAGTTGCATCCGAGAGGCTCCACTCGCCTGGTCGGTGTTGTCGGTGGTGAGCAGAAAAGATGTGGAGGGGAGCACGCCACCGCCGCTGGCGCTGCTCGTTGACACGTTTAGCGCGTAGTAGGGCAGGCCCGCGCTGACGGACCACCCGCCGTAGCGCACGCCGGTCTCCTCGACGCAGATGCTGCCGGCGGCCGCAGTGCGGAAGCAAAAGTGGGTCCGCATCGACGCGTTGCACATCTGCTCCGTCAGCGCACACGCCACACTCGTGCAGAGGCAGCAGACGCCGAGGGGAGCCGACACAACCGCGCCGCCGCTGCCGGTGAGTGGCGTGTACGCCGGGCAGCGAGTGACGCCGTCGTCGCATATGGTCGCCGTGCGGAGCGGCAACACAAAGTCCCGCAGCGCGGCAGGAAACTCGCGCAGATAGGTCAGCCCATACCGCATCTGGACGCCACCACGACGGAAGGAAACACGAATCGGCGACACCGTCACCTGCAGGGTGGTCGCAGCAGTGGCGGGTGGTAGCGGCGCCTCCGCCCGAGGGAACGCCGCCTGGTCCTGCACGTCGGAAAAGACAACATCCGTCTCCAAGACGGAGCCGCCAACGGTGCTGTCATCCAGCGTGAGGTCCACCACAAGCTTCCGCTGACACCCACCCAGCTCCGACGTGGCGGAGTCGCAGTACGTCACGAAGGCCGTCGCCGTGGCACCCCCGCTCGTGCCGTCGACCAAGGTCAGCGCGGGGGAGGCACTGCTGACGACACTGCCCGTGAGGAGGAGCGCGATCAAAACGCTGAGTAGTGTCTGAAAAGACGCCTTGGGGTACGAGCTGGTCGCCGAGCTTCCACAACGCTTGCCTGCTAGTAGTGGAGTGTGCCAACGGCGAATCGCACGCATGTGCGGAGTGTCCCCCAGAGAATGCATTAGCAAAAGGGAAAACTCTACTGAAGCAGTCGAAAATTGTCGAACGATGAGCTTTTTTGTTGTTGTTCTGCTGAACGGACGAATAAGAAAGATTGGCGCGATGGCGTGTGGGTAGAAATTTGAAAGGAAGAGATCGAAATAAACAATTTCGAGTTTTTTTCACAGAGAAAAAAAGTGGAGGAATCAAGTCAAGAAGAAACTGTGGAGAGAATTTTAAAAAAAAATGACAATCGATGCTGTGCCGAGTGAAAGGAAATGTAGAAATACACAGTTTTGAACAAAAGAAAAGGTCTTGAAAAAGACAGTGCGAGACTTCAAAAAGAAAACGTCTTCACCAACAAAAAGAAAGAGCCATTTAAGGTGCAAGAAAGAGACAGACAAGCAGCAAGAGAGGGAGAAGGAAGAGGGGAAGCATAGGAGACAGGTCAAAAGAGAATGAAAGATGAACGGTTCACGACAAAAAAAAAAGAATATCATCAAAGAAAACAATTGCACGTGGTGCTGTCTAGTTTCCTAAACGTGCCAAAAAAGCAACAAAGCGCTGCTTTCCGTACTCAAGCAAAAGCAATACAGCACCGCCAGCGTAAAAATCGTTAATTCTCATTACTCAGCCACTACAACAAACCTCTTTTTTTCTTCAAGTACGAATGAAGCGAGTAAGCCCCCTAGAGTTCGATAGGTACAGGAGCAATTCTCGCAGATGCGTCCTATTTTTTTTTATTTTTGGATGGACATTCTTCGAGCGTGTGTGTGTGCGTGTATATGCAAGAATCAAGATTACGATTTATTGCTGAAAAGCATGGTCGAGAAGAAAAAAAAGCAGCAAATTGCGACGCAGCTCAAACAACAACGAAAAAGAAGCATTAGCCCAGCAACATACATCATCAAATCCGAGAAAAACAAAACCTCTTTACCCTCTATCAGAGCGCTTCCATCTCGAGACGACAACCAGGTCAGCTTTTGGTGTTCACATTCAATTTATAAATATAGCAATACACGACAGTGCTATATTAAATTCGGCTAAACATAAGTATAAAGGAAAAAAAACGCTGCTTTCACTTCGAAATTGATAACATTAGAGCGGCCGTATTAATCGCAGATGCGACAGAAAGCAATAACATTCGCTTTCGCTTGAAGCTGCAAAAAACGTTTCCAAATGGAAGAGGAGAATAAACGAGACTAGTCGAAATAGAAGATTATATAACGAATTTCAAAGGCACACAAGGATTTAAAAAAAAAAAATCTTGTCAGTCAAAGTGTCTTTCGGGAGACCTTGGATGAAGAAGGTGACCTTACAAGTGCGGCTAAGTAAAGTTAGGGGAAAAAGAAAAGGGGGAAGAGGAAGACGAAGACTTAAAACAGAAAAGAAACGCGTAATGTACATGCGCACTTCGTTTAACCTGAAAAACGGCAGACGAGCACCAGAG
>JASAOP010002336.1:0-15022 GCA_030849055.1 Crithidia thermophila | reverse complement strand
ACGCAAAAGTTCAGTTTCGCAACACAAAACTCTTTTTTTTGTTGTTGTTCGACGTTGAAAGCGCCGTCATAAGCTGTTCTGTTTTGGAACTTGTGGATGTTAACGCCTTACAATTAACCGGGAAAAGAGAACAAAATAAGAGCATTCTGTAAAGAGAGAAGAGGGAAGAAAAAAACGCCTCATTTTCCGCGCAACTAAAGAAGATATTTGGAGGCGCGCATGACTTCAAAGGACGGAAACAGCGCTGGTCGCATTACTTGCGGCGGTGAGCACGACGTCGCTTGCTTTGACGCAGCGCCTTCTTTGCAACCCGCGCATCGGCGTCTCGCGCCTCCTCCGACTCCCATCGTTGCAGCTGTGCATCGGTCGCGGGGGCCTTGCGGTTTCGCTGATACCAGTCGCGCACAGTAGCGGCCATGGTGTCGTGGTGGTCGTCGGGTGAGCGGCCGAAGCGGAGCGGTGGCGCCTCCGGAGCCTCGAGGGTGCCGTGGCGGTACATCTCTCGCCACTTCTCCAAATAGTCGTACTTGGACTTGCGCGTGGCGCCTTGCCCGACAAGCTCCACCGCGCCCTCCTCCTTGTTCTGGAGCACCTTGACGAGAGCATCCGTCTTGCTGGCGGCCTCGTCTTGCAGCTGGGAGTAGAAGGTGTTGTCCGACTCCAGCGCGATCTCGGCGTCGCTCTTGTACGCCGCCAGCGCGTCGCGCTCCTCGCCCTGCCACACCAGCTCGGCGGAGGGCGGCACCGCCTGCGCCATCTCACTCGCCGGCTTTGCGCTGCCGTCGTCGTAGCGGTGCTGTGGGTACCGGCGCCAGTCCGCCAGCTCGCCGGGCGTGGACGCTTTGCTCTCCTCGATGTCGAGCTGGTCGCCCGCCACCCGCACCGCCTTCCCCGCCTCCGAGAAGGCCGGCACCACCGCCTTGCCGTCCAGGACGGCCTGGTACTCCTTCTTCAGCAGCGCACGCTCCCGCCACAGCCGCACGCCCCACCCTTCCGGGCCGCCGCCGTCTTTCGGGTAGGCCAGCTCGCCGCCGTCGAGGGCCCACAGGCCCCCCGCCACCTCGCCCTCCTGGCTGCGCAGTTTCGGCAGCAGCTTCTGCTTGTCCAGCGCCGGCACGTCCGCTGGCGTCTTGAAGGCCGAGTCGATGCCCATCTGCGCCAACGCCGCGTTCTTCTCGTCGAACGTCTCGCCCTTGGGTGTGCCATCCGCGTTCTCCTCCTCGAACAGTTCGTGCTTGCTCACCGTGTTCCGCTTCCACTCCTCCCACCAGGCGAGGGTGGTGTTGGCGGGCACCGGCAGCGGCTGCGCGACAGTCGCCGCCTCGCCCTCGGCTGGAGTGGACGGCATGGGTGGCTGCGGCTGCAGAGGGAAGTCGACGCCCTCCTGCTTGCGCGCCAGATACTCCTCGCGGGCCTGCATGATGCGGCGAGCGCGGCGCTTCATGTCCCGCTTGTAGCCGGCGGCGTTGTTGACGCGGACGATCTTTTTGAGCAGCGACGCGCGGACGGGGATGCGGGCGTTCTCCATCGCCTCGAGGTAGTGCAGCGCCCGTGCAGCCCCGCCTTCCTCGCCGGAGGAGAGGTGCATGAAGATGAGACACTCGTAGGTGCGCCGGCTCGGCACCAGATCCTGCTGAAGCACCATCTGCTGAAAGAGCTTCTCTGCCTCGTCGATGCGCTGCTGGTGGGCGAGGAGGGCGATGTAGCACTCGTAGCTGTACACGTCCTTCTTCAGGTGCCACTCGTCGAAGGTGTCGGTCCAAATCTTCTTCGCCTGCTCCTCAAACTTCCCAATCGCCGTGGCGTTGTCCGGCGTGTGCTCCACGCTCAGAATGGCGGTCTGGCAGCACAGGCGCAGCAGCGCGTTGACAAACGGGATCTGCATCTCCCACCCCCTCCGCACGACCAGCTCGTAGATGCCAAAGCAGGTGTTCATGTGGTCAAGCCACGTCGCGTAGATGTCGACGCCTGCCTCCTTCATCTGGTCGTAGTTGGCGCGGATGAGGTGCTGCACGTGCGCCTGGACGGCCCAGGAGAGGTGCAGGAGGTGAACCGGAATGCGCTCGTCGCGCATCTTCGCCAGGTACTTCTCCACGGCGGCGACGTCGCCCACGACCTGGGCGGAGCGGATGAGGTTGAGGTAAGTGGTGGCGTTCCACGGAATGCCCATCAAGTCCATCTTGTGCGCCAGCTCTTCGCACCGCAGACGCATCTCCGGCATCGGGCTCTGGCTCAGCGAGAACATGAGGGCATCGTAGTGGGGCCGCGCTGCGATGTAGCCGTAAACGTTCTCCATCTGATCGAACAACTGCACCGACTCTGCCAACGAGTTCATCTGCGAGGTGTCCTTGCTCAACGCGCGGAGCTGCAGGGCAAAGGTAACCTCATTCGGCTCGATGTTGGCGTACATCTTCATGTTGTCCACGATCTGCGCCACCGCAGGGTAGTCGCGTGCGTTGTGGAAGGAGCGCATGAGCTCGTGCCAGTTGCCGATGCGTGGTGTGATGCCGCTGCTTTTCATCTCCTCCACAAGCGCCATGGTGTCATTCACGTTGCCCTTCGATGAGAAATGCTGCATGAGCGCCTTGTACATCTCCGCGTTGGGCCCGAGACCGACGTCGCTCGCAAAGCGGAAAATGGCACGCGCCGCATCGTAGTAGTGCTGTCGTGCGAGCGCGGAGAGGGCCACCACCAGCCCCTCCTCCGTGAAGTCGAGTCCTGCGCCAGCGAGCACCACACTCAGCTCCTTGCCCGCATTTGTCCTCTCCGACTCATCGTCAAGGTAGGCAATGGGGATGTTCGTTTCCTGTGCAAACTGCTCCACCGACATCAGCGGTTTCGACGTCGCCTGCGCCGCCGCATCGCCAGCGCCGTCCTCCTCCGCCTCCGTCAAACCTTGAATGTCCGTTTCGAGAGCGTCGTAGGCGCCCGACGGCGTGAGACGCGGGAGGGGCTGCGGATGGCTCGCCTCGATAGGGGCGTACGCCGACGAGCGCCGCCCTGACCGCGGCACACGCGACGGCGGCGAGCTGGCGAGGCGTTCACCGAACTCGAGCAGCTCCTGCATGGCAACGTCGTTTCTCTCCACGGAGGCGACGGCGTCATCGTACTCTTCCTCGGCGGGGAACTGCCACGCGTACGCCCACCGTTCAATGGTGTCGTCCCACTTTCCCTGCACCGGCGGACGGTAATCGGCTGGGAGCGCACCTTTCCGGTACATCTCAATCTCCATTTCCTTGGCGCTGGGCCCCACCGCAACGGAGCCCTTTAGCGCCACCTGCTTCAGTGCCTGTGCGTACGGCGAGAGAGCCTTCGCCAGCGTCTTGCGCGACGTGCAGAGCATTTTTGTTCCGTGTGCAACGTATAAAAAAAAAGGGAAAACAAGAAGGGAAACAAGAAAAACAATTGTGCTTTCCAGTTTCTTTTTTCGCAAGACAAAACATAAATGAGAAGGGAGGAGGGAAAGCAATTCATTCGACAGCACAAGAATAGGGTGTCAGGAGAGAAGAAAGGAAGTGATAAGAGGTAGAAGCACAACACTTTGTGAAAGCTCTCCGTATACTATAAACCAACCTCATTGTTTATTTTTTAAGAGAGATACCTATGCGTCTCAACAGCATCGAGCGCTAACAAATCAAACCCAAATGATTAATAGAGTAGATTATCAAACACTTTTTAACTATATATATGCTTTTAGCAAGTCCTTCGAAACTATTAAAGAAGGAAACAAGTGGGTGCGTTTGACCTTTTTCTTTCCTTTTTAGTCCTCTTGCGATTGGCCCAGCAACATGAAAAACGCGCTTTACTCACGATACACAACAAGGCAGGACGCCATGAGAAGACACCTATTCGTTCTTCTTTGCCTCCACAGTTTTCTCCGCGGCAGCCTTCTCCGCAGCAGCCTTCTCTTCCGCCTCACGTTGTTGTTGCGAGGCAAAGTCCAGCCCTGAGCTAAAAACAATTTTCATCAGCCAGTTTGTCGACGCCGTGAGGCCGAAGCCAAGAATGCCAAACACCCAGACGTGCACGTTTTTCGGCATCGAGCAGACGAACATCAACCAGACCGCGAAGAGTCCCAGCATGATCACGTTAAAGCTGATCCAGATCAAGGGAGTCAGCGAGGATCCCGGCGTGAGGAGATGGTTGAGCATGCGTGCCATCAGCGGGAGGTTCTCCTCCTCAGTCTGCGCCTTGCCCTCCTCCACTTTTCCGTTTGGCTTCTCTACCATATTTATTCGTTAATATGCGTTAAGCTGGGATGACTACGTTTCATCATTGTCATACGGTTGGTTAATTTTTTTGTGTTTGTAAGTGAGTTGCAGACCCGTAAGAAAGCAGAAGACGACGACAAGAGATGAGAGTTTTCGAGCATACCATTTTTTGAGAAAATAAGGAAGTTCAAAGCATGTTTGTTTTCCCTGGCCTTATTTGAGTCGTGGATAACAACGCAAAAAAAAAAAAGGCGAAGCAGCAGCGGTATAGCATCGGCCTAGCATGATACGCGCGTAGAGCCCCTGAAAGTGCTTTCACATTTCGAAGCCACTTTGTCACTTGAAGAATGGCATGTTTCTTTGTAGAGAATATTAAGCAGTTTGATTGACTTCATCATGCACTGAGGTGTTTAATAATTTTCTTTTCTTTTTCGAAGTTCACGCTAGAGGGAATGACAATTTTGAGTGACAACAAATGTACGTGTGAAAAGGTCAATTACCTTTTTTTTCTTTTTTGCCTTCTCTTGTGCTCTTCCCGCAATGCTACCCTCCAGGGCACAAAGGGAAGCTATGGCAGCGAGACCTGAATTTTGCCGTGCCACGGAGAGGCAAACTCCAGGCACTGCGGCGACAGCCAATTTAGATGAAAGTGCTTGATGAGGAGTGACGCGTCCGCTGCGTTGCGGCCAGTGCTCGGAACTTCGACAGAGGAAATGAGCTTAAAGTTCGTGCCCGTCGCACCGCCAAAGAACGTTGCGATCGACGACGCCTGATTAGCTGACCGCCAGATTTTGATCTCGTTCATCGGCTCCGCAATGGTGGCAATGTCCAGCGTGACGATGTTGCCGCTGTACGCGACTCCCAGCAGCGGTGCTTGGTGGGCCTGAAAAGTCGTGACGATGGACGCCGTTTTGATGTTGTACACAACGACCTTGCCGTCGCGGCGGCCAACAGCGAGATGATGCTGGCTGGGCTGAAGGGAAACGTTTGGCAGCGATGCGACCGACAGCCGCACCAGCTGCGAGACGGCCGTGCTGAAGATGGCCGAGTCATCCCTTGATGCGGCGGCGCTGTCGCTGAGGCCCGTCATGAAAATGTCGGCCATCGCTCCAAAGGCGGAATACGATTTGGTCGGGAAGTTCTTCACAAGGTGGGCGAGGAAGACGACGATATACGGTCGAAAGGCCGGATGGTTCTGGAACGTGGGAGCAATGACGTTCGTGAGGAACTCCTGAGGATCGTGCGCTACGAGCCGCTCCAACGCTTCTAGCGAAGCCTGCTTGACCTCCTCCTTCTTCCCGCTAAAAGACTCTTTGACCAGCAAGCGGAGAAGCGCCTGGATCAAGTCATTCTCACCGGCGATGCGGACGACAGCGTAGCTTTCCACCAGCCCGAGGAGCAGCGTGGAGCGGGAGAAGAGCGCGTACTCGTCCTGGAAGAGCGTCGTCACGCACCGCAGCGCCTCATTAACGGTACGGCACAAAAATGTGAACAGCGCGGCGTCGTCGCGGATACTGTAATCCGCGCGCTGCGAGGCAATGCTGGACACCATGAGCAACGTTGACAGTGCCTGCTCGCCTTGCAGCGCATTAGTGTTCTTTGCTGAGGCTGCGATGTCTGCGTTTTGCGCGCTCGCGGCAACAGCGGAGCGCGACTGCAGGGTGCTCAGCACCGCGCGAATGCTGCTCACTGTGCACTTTCCCACCAAGCTCTGCAGCGCATGCCGGTACGGTGTGGGTGTGGCGCGGCTCAGCGTGAAAAAGCGGGCCACAAACTGCTGCAGTGCATCGGCTTGCCGACGCGCGTCGCGAGCGCCACAGTGGACCAGCTTTGCGCTGAGAGACTGGACGGTGGCAAAGATGGCGGCTGCGCTGACTGCGTCTGATGTGCGGTTCAGCAGCTCGCACAGCATCAACGTGGCGCACCACACGCTGTCGTACGTTTCAGCGCCGGCGACAATGAGTCCCAAATCCTCCAGAGCCTCGCCAAAGGCGTCCGTGGTGGGAGCAACAACGGCACAGCTTTCACCTAAGCAGCGCAGAATGAGACTAAGTGCTGAAAGGTACTCCTGCGATGGCTGCTGCTGCGGCGACTGGCCCGCATCGAAGGAGCTAATGAGGAGGTCGACATTCACGTTCACGGCGTAGTACTGGCCACCAGCAAAGCAGAACTTTAGCACCTTCGTCGCCGAGGCCCAGTGGTACTCCAGGAGGTCGTCGAAGTGCCGGTCCGGCGCACCGAGATGAGAGCGGAAGGCGCGCTCGAGCCGGCAAGTAGGCAGGTGCCAAAGATTTCCGGTGGTGTCCGAAAAAAGAAACATGTACTCCAGCTCCTTATCGAGCAAGCAGGACGTGAGCGGCTGCGAGGGCGAGCTCATTGTGCGCGACACCGCAGCGCTGTCGCCGGCGTGGAAACACACCGTGCCCATTTCGGTGGAGATGCTCACGAAAAGGGTGTCATCAGCCTCGTTCATTTTCGGGAGCCACAGAAGCTTATCGATGGCTCCGCAGTGTGCCACACGGACCCACGCGCGTGTGACGCCATCGACAAACAAACGCACGTCTCCGTCAACAAATCCAAGGACGCACGCGTACGCCCTGTCGCGGGCCTCGTAGGCCAGACAGCTGGTTGCATCGTTTGGGTGCTCCTCAAATGCGATGCGCATGGTGCCGCGCTCGCCGTACAGCGACAGGTGGCATTCGCCGTTGCTGAAGAGGCAGACAATCCCGTAGCTTTGGCGAATTGGGACAACCTCCAGCAGCAGTGCTGTGGTGGCAGACGACTGCGAGGGACGCAACGCCGGACGCGTTTCGACCGCGGTGAAGCTGCTTTCGTCATCGGTGGTCTCGATGAAAACTGTATGTCGCGCCAACGTTGAGCTCGACTGCCAGCACAGAAATGTTCCCTTCTCAGAGCTGCCCATGCGACACGAAACTACGCTCGGCAGCGCGACTTGCCCACTAACAACGACTTCCTCGATGGTGTATGTGTCCGTATTGACGACGACGTCGTACAAGAGGCAGTGCGCGTCGCTCCGCAACGCGTACAGGCGTCCGCCGTTCTCCGTTCTTTTCCAAAACGCCTGCCGGAAAGCAGCGGTTAACTCGTTTTTTATGGCGGCGCTCGAGCACAGAGACGCACTGTCCCATGACGTGAAAGAGATCGCACCGGGATACATGATTGCGAGCACACACCCGCCGTCCCACTCTAGAACGGACATGCTTGACCGCGCCCGGTCGTCACGGGCCTCGTGAGCGTCGTCCGCGAAAAGCAAGGTGTAAGTTTCGCAATATGGTTTGGAGTCGGCAGATTCGAGCCGCAACGTCGTAAGATCGTTGCTTCCGCAGTGCGTGATGAAATAGCAATGTGGAGCTGCTCCGGACAGGGAGTGCGTCGCCACAGCGCATACGCTAGAGCCGGCACCGGCGTCGTCGTGCGTCATAACCGTCGTAGCAGTGGGAGTGAGAAAGGCGGCAACGAGACCCCCCGCAGAAATGCAGATGCATGCCGCACATCGCGGTGAAGTGCACCAGTGCGCAGTTTGATTGCACTGTAGTCGAGTCGACTTTCCGCGCATTTCCGTTCGCTCAGTGTTCACGTAAATCGCCCCAATGTATCCTGCTTTGGTCCCAATCACCAGTGCGTCACCAATAAAACCAACAAAGTTGGCATCCCCAGCGGAGGAGAGCCAGACTTCGCCGGAAGTCCCAGCTTCCGACGGCTGCGCCAACTCTCCCTCCGGAAAATCTCTCACTTCCTCGCCTAAGAGAGAGCTCAGCAGCTGCCTGTCGTCCACACGCCTGAAGAAAAACGTGCCGAGGTACGTCAGTTCGTTATCCTTGAAGGCATAGAGAAAGCATGAAGAGCCATCGCAAAAACAGACAAGATCGTCGCCATTATCCACGATGGTGCACTGCTGGGGAGCGAGGGCTGAAGTATTTGATTCCAGCGCCAGCCGCAGCTGATTCTTCTGCTCCACTTTTGTCCGTAGCGGCAAGAAAACATTCATTTTTTGTTCTGTATAGTTTATATATGTTTTGTTTTGTGTGGATAACTACTATTTTTAAAAAAGCAAGATTAATGCTCTATGTCCTTTGGAATCGATAGGTTCACTTCATACGCATTGATCACAGTGTCGAGATGGCAGAAACACAATTGTAATGATATTGAAATAGAAGTCAGAAGGGAAAATCAAAGAGAACAATGAACGTGAGAAGAACACGTTTGGCATATGCAAAAACCTTAGAGTAGTATAAAGACAGAGAATGAGAGGCAAACAAATCTGTGGCGCTCCTACAGCGCATTCCACAGGTTTTTCGTAAACACAAGATTTTTGTTGTTGTTGTTGTCGTTGGGACCAAGGGAAAACTATGAGAAAAGAATAAAAAAAAGTATCTATTTTTCACAATTAAAGTGGTAAAGACACAGCAGGGTTTTCTAAGACGAAGACGGCAATTTTGTCGATAAGGTCTGCGTCAGCTCTACAATTTTGCGAACTAGCTCAGCTTTTTCTTTTGCAAAAGCATCCAATTGCTCAACCTCCATTTCTGCCAGCAGCGCCTCTATTTCACTAACCGGTAGAATACTTTCCGACTTGACAATATTGTTGCTGAGGGTGCTGCGAAGAAAAGCGTTTGAAATTTTCGTAAAGCCCTGCAGTGAGTCCACCAAGTTGTCAACGCTGAGTTTAAGAGCGCGGGGGGTGTCTGCACTTTTGCCCTCGAATTCGTGAATCGTGTAAATTACCCGGACAATGCCGTCACTGCTTTTTTCTTTGGTGAAGTGGAAGAGAACTTCGGAGGCATGGTGGTCCGCGGTGATGAGTTGCTGTTTCATTCGCTGCATATCAGCAAACGAAAGCTTGTGGACAGGAGCCTGGCAAATAGATAGGAAGCCCAGACGCGTGAAGCCTGTCGGGATATCTGCTGAGCCGCGTGGAGCTGCGCCGAGCACGACAACTGCAACTTTTTCAGAGCTTTCCGGTCGATCCGTCAACTCGCGCGCGCTTTGCCGCTGGCCGTATAGATCAAAAACCATCTTGTAGCCCTCTGGGCACGCGTACGCTGCACTCACGAACTGCGCGAGCGTCGTGCCACTAATAAACGCCTGGTCGATTGGCGTCATCTGCAGAGAGAAAAAAGTGCAAAGGGAAAGGTTTTGGTCGATTTGCTTGACGATGGCAACGTACTGCGGAAAGAGTTGACCAATTTAACAAACAATGTGGCTAAAAAAAAAAAAAAACAGAAAGCAGGTTCAATGAAATGCGTCGAGCACAGAATAACGAAGAAAATTTGGTGGACGTCCCTAGACGACAGAACAAAAAAAAAAACCCCCATTGGCAAGGAAAGAGAGATTGAGGAAAAGAATGAGAGAGAAAAAGAGAATGGGAGAAAGACAAAGATTAACAATGGGATAAATTCATTTTTAAGACATAATGCACAAATTCCACAAACACTTGCGAGTAATTTCAAGTTTACAGAGAGAAGGGGAAAAAGAAGGGGCTAATGTTTTTTTTTCCCACTGTCTGCTAAACGCAAATGCAAGCTTAAAATTGAAAGCATTTGTTACTCACCTTTTTATTTTGTTAATTCAAAAAGTGCCTTTGAAGAAGAGTTGCTTTTCCACAAAAACAGGAAAAAATTCAGCTCTGGCTGCAACCGTGAAACCCCCATTGAGAGAAAGGACCCAGAACTTAATCTTATAATTTGTGAAACCCAACGCAGCACCCCGGGATTTTCACAAAGTCGTCGAACTCCAAACATTTTTTATCTGGACAGCACTTCCAGTACTTGTAGGTATCCCAGAACACGGGTCCGTCCTTATGGTACTGGCACGACGTCTCTGTGTTGTCCGCCACAACAAACTCCTGCGTGCAGCCAAAGTTGCGGCATCGCGCCTTGCCATCCACAATGGTCTGTGGCTCGTTGCGCATGAAAGAAGCTCCTTCGAACTCTCGCGGTCCAGTTGTCCGCTTGCCGTCGTGCATGCCCGACAGTGCCGCATCCGGTTGAGTCAGCTGCGCGGCTGAGAGAGGAACGTTGGTAATTTCCTCTTTCGGAAAAGAGAAGGGCTTGTTTGTCGTGCTGTGGCGGCACGTGTGACAGGTTGGAATTTTTTGAAACGATTCCCAATCAAACGCCTTCTTGCCTTCACAGCATCCCCAGTACTTCTCCAAGTCGTGAAACACAGGGCCCTTGGAGTGACAGTGGCACGCCGTATCTGTGTTTTCCTCCTCCTTGTAATACTGATTGCAGCCAAAGTTGGTGCAGCGAAGCTGCCCTTCATGACTCTCGACAGCTTTTTCGGGAGCTTTGTGCAGCACGTAAATGTCGTTGTAGTCCGACATACTTTTCGAGACGATGTCTTGCACTTTCACAAACACTCCGCCGCACTTCATGCACACATCGCTGGGAGCAACGTCAACATCTCGCTTTGCATTCAGAGTCTTGAGAAAGAAAAGGAGAAGTCGCTCGCATGGACCCTCTAACCACGATTTAGGAATGTCGATTTTCAACTTGAACGGCTCCGCAACTTGAGCAACTGGCGAGCCCTCAACATCTTGGCCATTGTAGATGAAGTAAACCTTCATTGTAAGCTAAAGAATACTCTTTGCGGAAGGAGAAAAATTGTGTTCTAGACTATGCGATGTCGGTGACGGATGAAGGACACGGGAAGATAGAGTGGAAAAGCACTGGGGTTGTTTTAAGCGAGAGGAAGAGTTGTGCGCAGTGGGATTTGCGGAAACGACAACGACAGATGAAGCGGCGAAGATACAATCAGTATTATTTGAGCCGCCACTAAACGATCGAGAAGGAGGCTAATGCCATGTAATTCTATTCAGACGCTTGTGACACATTTTTGTAGAATGAAGAAGACAACATGGGCTGCAGAGACAGCAAGAAAAAAAAAATAGTCAGTTTACATTTTACCCTTCAGGGTACTCTTTTCAAGATACCCACCAGCATGAAAAAGTTTCGCGAAAACTCAGAAGATGCCCGGCAATGCACACAGATGTCTTCTTATCATTTTGACTGGCGCCGGTTTAGACACCGTTTTCTTGTGTATCTCAAATCACGCACCTTTGTCATAAAAACGGGAAGTGTGCTTTTCTATTCCTCACCACGCGATCAGTTAGTCAGCTGCCGTCAGCAAGAGGCTGCAATCCCCCCCCCCCTCCTGCGTTGTGTCTCATCGTTCTTCTTCTTCTGCGAGGAGCCTTCCTTGAGTAGCGCTACAAAGCGGATAATTACTATTGCGGCTATTTTAAGAAAAGCGTGTTTTAAAAAAGAAGGTGAGTGAAGTGGTTTTACAAGCATTTCCCTATTCCAATGAGGCGCGCAAAGACAAGGGAAATGAAACGCTATTCACAAAGTTGAGTCTCAAAAGTGAATGGAATTTTACCTACTAGTTGTTCTTGTTTTTGTCAACTCCCTTCAACTTCGTGGCATCCGCCTTCTTTTTTTTTTTAATCCAGAGTGCACCGATGCAGTATTTACTCTAACACATTTTTTATTGCAGAGCTGCTGTGTCGCGTTTCCACGAACTCCCGGCTAAAAGTTGCCGCGAATATTTTTTTTCCAAACAAAGTGATTTTTTGGCTAATGAAAAGTTAGTAAAAATAAAAATTACCCGCTTATCTTGCGTTCAATACTAAAGGAAGTTGTTCCAAAGGCTTTTTTTTCCTCCAAACGTACCTGATGGCAAGGAGCTGATTTAATACGCGTGTGTGTGTGTGACTTGCCACCACATTTTGCTGCCACCGTTACTATCACTATAATTTATATTATTAGTAAATAATACTAATAATAGCAATAAAGCTGCTCTGTTCAAAACTCACGACTTTTATTCAAAGCTGAAAATAACCTCTATTATCATAACCTTTTTCTTATTGGTCTGTGCCACACAATCATAGATTTTTTTTTAAAAATGTTTTGTGTGTGTGTGTGTGTGTGTGTGTCCTGTTTTTTTTAATCCTCCCACCAGCTTTTTTTTTTTCTCTAAATGTGAGAGCTGACAGATGCACTACATTCGAAATGAATCACTTGCACCGCTGCATTATTTGCAATTGCGCAATTAAACTCCTTTTTTTTAGTTTGATTTGAATTAGAAAAGTCAGCGGTAGGTAGTTGAGCAACTCCGTGCTCCACGAAGCATTTTTCGACCTGTGCATCGACGCATAAGGAGCTTTTGCTCACACTCTTTTTTTAAAATTAAAAACAATGATAATATTAATAATTTTATTCAGTACAATTGTAAATGTAATCAGAACTACTATTTTTTTTCTTTGTGATCCTTTGTAACGAGGGCAATGACGCCTACGTCTCTCAAGGCGGCATACTTTTATTTAGTCAAACATTTTATTCTAAAATTGGTCGCAATGCGTTCTGGCGTTTTTAGATTTAAGAAGAAAATAAACTAATTAAAATAGAATTGGCAGTGTGAAAAAAAAAAAAAGACAGAGTTTTTGAACCAATAATTAGCATCCTTTCTTTAAAAAAAAAAAAACCTTATTCAACACCAATTAAAAATTTTTTTTGGACTGCACAACGAATTTATCGACTGAAAAATTGTGTCAAGTGTATGCGTGTGTGTGTGTGTGTGTGTGTGTGTGTGTGTGTGTGTGTGTGTGTGTCAGAGTTCATTTCAAATTCTGTGCACATATATACATTCAATTTCTTTTGTTCTGGTTGCTTGCTGCAGTCCACAGTCTCCACGTGCGCGTCCTTTTAAAATTCGGAGCAACGCGTGCCCTCCCGAGTTTTTTCTCTGAGAGGGGCGAGAGACACCACAGCAAGCAATTTGCGGCTTTTAAGCTGCCTTCTTTACAGATTGCCTCTGCAAAACTTGTATCACCTTGCAAAGGACTCCCATGAGGCCTGCGCTCTCCTTGACGACGTCCACATCCGCTTCCGAGTGGCGCCGCTGCACGGCTCGCTGCCCTGGTTTTCTCCCGTGACAAGCGATCTTTGCCTACTGCTTCCTTTTCCAGGACATGTATTCCAGTCAAGACACATCTGGTGTCAGGGGACAACTAAAAAGAAATACGGATTTTAATCAACCAGCAAACATTCAAGTCTGATCACTATTTTGGCGGACGTCTCTTATCAACTCGGAAATTATTTTTCTCCCTGCCTGTACTCAAACCCACGATGCTTGCTCAACAGCACTGAAAGCGAGATCGAGAGAGGGTTTGATTCAAAATCCGATGTTACTATGTGCTTTTGGAGTTTCGGCTGGTGTTGACTGCGTTGCGCCATCGCCGTCCCGTGAGCCCCGCTCACTGGGTGGAGATGTACTTCACAACCTCTAGAGACCACTCACCTCTTCCTCTCCCGTTGCCTTTTTTTTCTTTCCCTGCGTTCTGTCACCCCTTCCACCGCTGCGCGTGCCCACAACCGTTGTAATAATTCTTGCTGCTCACAACCGCATCAGACCTAAGCTAAATTCCTTAAGTGATCTCTCTCTCTCTTTCTCTTTAACACACACCCCGTTTTTTCGTCACTTTTTTTTAAATTTATTTCTGTTTCCCTTTCTCTCCCTTTTTTTTTTCACCCGTTTCTTTTTATTTTTTGTCACCTTTCCTATTTAAAAAAAACCTATTTCACCTTTTAAAACCGTCTTTTCATTCCGTTTTTTTTTTCCAACTCCCCGGATCCACCTCTCTCACAGTATTTATATATTTTCTTTGCGAGAAGTGTATTATTAAGTGTTTTTTTTTTCTAGTTTTAGCTTTTCGTTGACGTTGTGATCGAGCCGTAACCCCCGAAAAACGTATCGTAACAGCAGTGATTTTTACTCCGACTATCGGGAACGCCGCCACATCAGTGAACACTAAGAGAAACCTAGCCTCGTGCTGCTTTTCTCCCTCTATTTATCTTGTTTCTTTTTAGTTTTTCTTCTTTTCTTGTGCGTCTGCTCTGTTGATTGAGACGCAACTTCTTGAAGAGGACACTGTTAAAAAACTATTTTAATTACAACTTCCGGCTCCGCCACTACAGTGAACACTAAGAGAAACCCAGCTTCGTGCTACTTTTCTTCCCTATTCTATCTTGTTTCTTTTTTTTTTTTTTTTTTTGTTTTTCTTGTGCGTCGGCTCTGTGGATCGAGCTGTTTTTCTGCAGAACGCACTATAAAGGCATAACTCTAATTACAACTTCCGGCTCCTCCACTACAGTGAACATTAAGAGAACCCCAGCCTCGTGCTGCTGTTCTCCCTTTATTTTCTTTTCTTTTTTTAACAAGCGCCTTCCGCAAGGAATCAAGAGGCGTTCCAATAGCAAAAACTCTGCAGCACGCTTGTACGAGCCGACTTGCAGTTAACGTACTAAACAACCCTAGGAAACTAACACACACACACGCACACACCCACACACACACACACACACACACGCATTCGAAAACCCTTAGCACCACTCTTTTTCCATTGATTCCCCACAGTGCCAATTCTAATTTACATTTCCGTGTCTTCGCTGAACGAACCAGTTGCGCACGCCCTTCTTTCTTTTTCTCTCCTCTATTTCAGTCAAGGCACCTGCTTTTTGACTACCACCTCTCTCTCTCTCTCACTCTCGAATCGCGTGAACTATTCGTCTTTGTGTTACTAGCGCACCTGCTTCCACCGTACATCGGCGCAATGGCTTCTTTCTCTCGCATCGCCACCACTACGGTGGTAAGTGCTCTTTTTCTCTTTCTATGTGTTTTCCACTCCTCTGCTGTCCGCGCCGCAGGTGAGTCGGCCTTCACGACTGTGCAGCAGTCGAACACGCTGAAGTTCCTGCAGGCGCTGGCGAACGCTGCGCCGACGCTGCAGG
>JASAOP010002335.1:0-14949 GCA_030849055.1 Crithidia thermophila | reverse complement strand
GTTCTAACAATAAAAATGCCAATAGGTTTTTTTTTGCTTTCTGTGTTTTCAGAAAGGGAGCTAGTGGAAGACACGTGTGGAAGGATTAAAAGTGGTAAAAATTATGCACAATACCTTCGTACTCGTCCTGATAGCGAAAATCACGAAGAAAAGCAAACACAAGGTATCAGGAAAGAAAAAGAAGAGAAGAAAAAGCGAAGAGCGACCTCTACTTGATCTTCTGAACCTTTTTCTTTATCTCCGCTTCTTTAAACACCTGTATTAGTTTCACAAAAAGAAAAAAAGAGGGAAAGTGAAAGGTTTTTCGAGTCAAATCAAAAAAAGAAAGAGAACTGTTTTTGAATGTGTTTCTTTCTCTGTCAATCTCTACCAAACCTTATATCGTCTCTTTTTTTTAACTAAGAAACTTTTTTCTTTTCTTTCGCAGTTTCGTGGGAATGGTGATGCAATCAAGTGAAGATTACTTTTCAGCGAAACCAATTACACAAACAAAACACCTCACGTTCCTTTCATACGTTGCTAACGTTGCGATAACCCAAACGAAGATGGCGAATGAGAGAAAAGAGGGTGGAGAGAGCAAAACAAGTTGCAGCATTGAAAAATAAATAAAAACCGGGGTGAATCGACGGTACATCGATGAGCAACACGCTTCTGGCGCAACCACCACGGATATCGCACGCTCAGCCGATCCTAGCAGAGTTGAGAAAGATATTGCTTTCTCAGGCTTATCTTACTGGACTACGCAGACAAATGAAACTTATAGCAACGTGCTAAGCCTTCCAGTGTGCACATCCGATGCGTACAGAGTGCAAATCACGTTGCCATAACCTACATGCCCATGTTCGTCTCCTTCGGAATCACTGTTTACAGCACCGCTAAATGTTTTTTCTTCTTCCTGATTTGTACAAAGCGCGTTTGTGTGTAAGGACTAACCGCGACAAATAACTCACAAATAAACTACTTGGGGGAAAGAGAGAGGCGCACCTTCGTTTTATCGGATATGATAGAAGCAAACAAGGCGAAGCTTCCCTTCTTCACCCTCGCGACGCCGCAACAGGCTCGGCAAAAATAACACACACACTTAAACACGCTCACGCAGTATTTGGTATGAGGTGGTTCATAAAATAGAAATAATCTGTAAAGATAAACAAACGAAAAAAGAAACCCAAACAGTAAATAGAACCAACAAAAAGCGAGAATTGAGCTTTTTAGAGCAAGTGTTTTCGCAGGGAAAATCGCTAAACGGCGAGGACGAAAATCAAAAAGAAAACGAAGCGCAATAAAAGGGACGCTGGCAAGCACGGTGACGGAGCTATGGTTTGTCCGCAACAGACTTTACTACCGCACACACAACTTACGCCGTCGCTGCGGCCGTGCGGCTCAGCACCTGCATCATGTCTACCAACGCCGCATCCGCCACGGTGACCTGCTTATTCGCCGCGGCCTCCTGCACAAGTCGCACGACCTCATCTTCCACTGTAAAGCCGCCCTGACCCCGCATCACTTCCGCTAACTGCGCCTGCACCGCCTCCGCCTTGCATTGCTTCACTAACGTGTCGTTGTACTGTTGCCGCCGCTGCTGCCGCAGCTTCTCCAGCGCGGCTTCTTTATTACTCAACGCGCTGCGAGAGTCCTGTGCTTCGGCTGTGTACGCGGCCACACCGTCGATGCTCAGCTTCGCATAGACCTGCGTCTCGGTCACGTTCGTTGCCTGCCCGCCAGGGCCGCTCGCCCGCGCCGTTTCGTACTGCACCACACTCCGCTTTGCATTGTTGATGAGCGTGAGGGAGACAAAAGGATGCACGTTCGTCACCGTAAAGCTTGAGGCGCTTGGTTCACTACTCCCACCATTCCCCGCGGCACTTGTGGAGGTGTTGGTCTGTCCAGCGGCGAGGCGGAGCGCCAAGGCGTAGCCGTACGGGCCGGGCTGGTCCAGCCGCACCTCCGCATCCGCGGCCGCCACGACGGCCACCTTCTGCGGCTCCCCGGCCACGTTCTCCACCGTAAAGCCGGCCGACGTCAGCACCGCGCGCAGGGCAGACACGTCGCCAGTGAACGAGACGACGGCGTCGTAGTTGGCGTGGGGGACGCGCGTCACGGTGAAGCGGCGCACCACGGCGATGTACGCGGCAGCGGCGGCTCCACGATCCTGCGCCGCCTCTGCCCATGCCTGCTGCTGGCGCTCGTAGTACGCGCTCTGCAGCGCCGCAAAGGCCTGCTCGGAGGCCTCCAACCCGGCCTCACTGGCAGCCGCCGCCACAGCAGCACCACTGCTAATACTCGAGTTCGTTGAGGTAGCGGCACTATTGTTGCTGATAGTATTTTGACTGCCGCTCGCGTTGCTGCTGGAGCCGCTGTCCTCCGCCCGCACAGCGCCGCAGAGTCGGCTGACGTCACTGCAGGCCAGCGAAAACTGCAAGAGAGGGTCGCGACGGCGCATCCGATCGACTTTTCGCTGCAGCGAGCGCAGCGCGTCCTCGGTGGACTGCTGCTGCTGCTTAAGCGCCGCGTACGACGCCGTCCCTGGCGCCGCGCTGGCCTGCGCCGCCGACCGCAGCTGCTCCACCTCCTGCTTCAGCTGCTTGTTCGCGGCGGTGAGCTGCTTTAGCGTCTTGTTGCCCTCACGCAGCTCTATGTTTTCGGATGTCAGCAGCATCACCTCCTGCTCTGCCTTGGCCAGCTTCGACCGCAAATTTGCCTCCCGTGCGGCGAGGTCGCGATGCTCCTTTTGCAAGTTCTCCAGCGCCGCCTGCGCGGTGCTGTACTTGTCTCGATACTCATTTTTGCGGTTCCGAATCGTGCGCAGTTCCTCGAAGAGGGCTTCGATCTCCGGGCCGAGGTTGACCTTCTTTAACTCATCCAACGACGGACCACCGCGATGCGCGTTGGACGACGTTGACGACCCCGCAGCTGCATCCTTGAACAGATCCCGTCGCGGCGTACCTGTTGAGGAGGTAGTCTGTGAGGAAGGCGTGGTGGTGGTCGTTGTGGTGGGTGGTGGTTGCATGGTGGCGGACTGCATCTTGAGCATCTGCTCCATCATGGCTGCATTCTTTTGCGCGAATTTGCCCAATCCCGGCATTTTCCCCATCATCTTCTGCATTTCCATGGCCTGCTTGATCAGCTGATCCTGCTTGTCTTTCGGTTGGCTGTTGAAGAGCTGCTGCAGGGTCTGCATCTGCTGCGCGTTGAAGCCTGGTGGGAAGCCTGGTGGGGTCTGCGGGGCCCCCGATGCTTCACTGGTGCTGCCGCTGCTCGGGCCACTACTGTTGTTACTGTTGTTGGTATTGTTGTTGCTCATGGCTCCAAACTGCTTCTTTAAATTGTCGAAGAAGGTTCGAGAAGGGCTGCAGAGGACGAGCGGAACACACGGACGCGTGGCGCTCGCGGTGAGCAGACTCAGCTGCAGCTGCGAAGTGGATGTGCTGCGTCGCAACATTTTTGTTCGCTGTTTTCCGTCTCTAATTCGAATAAAGAACGAAAAAGCAGAGTTCGTGAGACAACCGCTAATAAAAAAAAAAAAAAGAAAAACGCGAGTTTGAATTGTGCGAATAAATGTGAAGAGCAAATGTTTTGCTGCGACGTTCGAGGTGCAAGACGAGCGTAAGAGTCTCAGCCGGAGCACCGATAGATTGAAAAATGTATATGGGTGTGTAACCTAAACTAAAGTGTGAATGCGTGTGCGCTGAAGGGCAGGCACAGCTTCTGGATTTTGAAGAAAAAAAAAAACAGTGTTGAGACAACAAATGAGAAAAAGAAACCAACGTAGAAGAACATGAAGCGCCTCCACTTTTTCTTTTCTTCACAAGTCAAGGTTTGTTTTTCATTCATTTTGGACAGCACCACTGATCGTTGAAGCACGTGGTACAATACTTTTGGTTTTCGCTTTTGTAGAAACCCCTCCGCTATTGCCCCCATGTGCAAAAGAGAAATCCAAAACCTATACGTGTTTTGCTGTGCTACGTTTTGCGATGACTCTTTGCTTTTGCTGTGCAGTTTAGTTACAGCGTAGTCGTGTTTAGGGTGAATACTCTACACAGTTCGCAAGAAACGCAGAAAAAAGCTGTTTCTCAAAGACGGTGAACCCGTGCAAATACAAAAAAAAACTCTGTAAAGAGGACAACACACATTCATTCAAAACCGTAGCTTAAAGCAACAAACAACTGTTCAACGTCTATGGGAAGTAGTCAATGCGTTTCATTATTTGTCGGTGGCAAGCATGTACCACCATAAAACAGAATCCTGCACCGAGTAAATGTCCACAAGCGTTGAGAAAAAAAAAAGCAGACGACAGCAAAAATCACCCCTTCTAAAAACTGTTTAAACGTTTGTATTCTTGTTTTCTTCCTTACTTCGAGGGTGACGTGGTGGACGACGAGGGTGCGGCCACATCCTCCATATCGCGCAGGTCCTTCAACAGCCCCCACTCCTTCTTTGCCTCGTTCAGCGACTTAGGGTAGTGCGAGGGATCCTCGCGGTGCTCCGCCCAGCTGCCGAGCCCGGCCGCATTCGCGCCGACGTACCGCGGATCGAGCCCGACATCGTCGCCCTCCATACACCACACCGCCTCTGCCATTAATCGCCAGCACCCCGTCTGGTTTGTCAAGAAGCTCTGCATCGTGTACACGGTGGTCAGCAGCAGATCCCCTGCCTCGAAGGCGGAGGACACAAAGGGGTTTACATCGACGATGATCGACGCACCGGTCACTTCATCTCGGCCGGCCACTTTTCCCAATGGCGCCAGCTCCGCCGGGTTCTCGGTGTAACAGCCGTCGCCGCGAATCGTATCCCCCTCCACCTCCCACTGCCCATACGTCTTGCGCAGCGGCGCGTAGGTGTCTTGGCTATTGCTGCTCCGCACCACAAGCGGCGTGCCCATGTGCAGCGGCGTGTCATGTAGCGGCACCAGTGCCACCAGGGCGAGCTTCGTGCCTCGGTTCATGAACACACTCGGCATGCGGAAACCGAAGGACTCGCCCGGTGCGCCGAGGTGCAGCGTTTGCAGCGTTGTCGGGGTGACCGCCCCACCAAACACCTGCCGCACGGTGGCCATCACGCTGGTGCCGCTCACGGCATTGCGAATGGCGTCCGTGTAGTGAATGTCTGGCGCGGGCAGCTCCCCGGGCGTGGACGGGTACGGCACCCCCATCGCAAACCCATTCAGCGCCGCCTGCTTGTCGCGATCGCTGTCCAGGGTCCAGCCGCAGTGGCGCATTTGATTCGCCAAGTCATCCAGTCCCGCACTCACGACCTCGCGCGGCACCGTGTTCTTGAAGTACAGGTAGCCGTCCTGGTCCAGCCGGTAGCGCAGCTTTGGCGGGTCGTAGAAGATGTCGTTGGACGGCAGCATCGGCAGCAGCTCCGTGCCGAGGGCGAGGCGGCCGTTGCCGACGGGATAGCGCAGTTTGCCGTGCAACAGCACACGCACACACCGCATTATGAAACTACAGGTTATGTGTGTGTTTGGGTATTGTGAAAAACACTGTGTGAACTGCTTCCGCAACTGTACGCGGGATCGCGCAGCTGAGTTCAACAGTGCGAGATTGTTCCTGGCTGTGCGTAGTGTGATCAAAAGAAAAAAGAGGTATTGAGGAATTGGTAGGCAACAGTAGAGGATAAACAATGAAAATGATAAAACAGGACAGTGAATTGATCGTGAGTGTGATTCTCTTCGCTTTCTTGAAAGTAATCACACTACAAAATCAACATAACAGGGTTGCTAAATTAGCATAGTTTTGAATTGAACTGTAGAGAAGACAAAATCTGAAGTAGCTTAAAGACACTTCAATAAGATAGTAGGCACAAAACTGTACAAACAACATCAAAAAAAAAATTGCGAATGAACAAAACCTTAGATGAGTACATCGGAAGGAAGAGAGTGAAAACAGTCAGGATTCACAAATCTCATTCCACATTTGTCACACGTTCTCTCTCTCTCTCTCTCTCTCTCTCTACCTTTCCCAACCATAATCGGCAATTTTTGTCTCAAGAAGGGTGACGGTGCTCCACATACATATTTCTCCTCACGTGCAGTCCACAATCGACATAAACGTGCCACCGTAGAGCTGACGAAAGTTCTGCTCACCGCCACTGCGGATGCCGCAGAGATCCGACCGCAGCAAGATGGAGATGTCGCGGGTGCCGTCCCGCAGCACCAACTGCGCCCCATCGCGCATCTCCTCCTCGAAGGCGTTCAGCAGCTTCCGATTGTTGTCGTACTCATGCCAGCGACGCCGCACCGCGCCACTCTGTACCGCCGCAGCAGCAGCACCGAAGCAGTTTACGCACTGGAAGCTGCCCTGGTCGTGCTTCCACGCCACCAGCGCCCCGGCACCGCGCATCGCGCAATCTTTGGCGTTGACAGAGAGAAGTGTGTTGGGGTGGCAGCAGACAATGAAGAGAACGGCTGCGACGACCAGCAGCAGACGTGTAGGTGTGTGCCGCCGCCGCGACGATTGACCAAAGGGTGACATCTACAGCACGAAAATACAAAATGCTCTACTGTCAAAAAAAAAAAAAAAACACGCAAATATTACAGCGCTTGGCCCACCGAAAAGAGAAAAACAACATATTTAAGTTTCGTTTGAAATTACATGGAAGGGAAGAGAAAGAACACAGGAGGAAGATGGAAGCATAATGTACGAAAAAGCGGATGCGAGTCCTGTCAGCTTTTTCTTTTCTCTGTCTTGCTTACCCTTGGTTGACAAAACTGAAAGTCGCTGCGAACAACATGCCAATCTATTTCTAGTTGTTCAGAATTCAGTATACGACCGCTTTGAAAAGTGATTGAGGTAAATAGTTCATCTTTAAAAAGATCGGTTTGCGTGGCAGAGAAAAAAGAGCTGCTGCAAGAAAAAAAAAAACATACAAAACTTTCAGCATTAGAAAAGTCAATTTTTCAATTTTTCGTGTCCAGTTAGTCGCTTGAAAACTATTTGGGATACGGTAGAAAATATGTGAGAGATTACCTGTCGAGCACAAATATATCTCTTCCTCTATCAGCAACAACATCCGCTTCAAAATTAATCTATCGATGAGAATAAAAAGAAAATGAAAAGGTTTTCTTTCAGGAGAAATTAAAAGGTGGCAAAACCCGCTTTTTATCTGAATCTACAATTGGTCTGAAACAAAGAACTACAATAGAAGAAGAAAAGCTCTACAGAACGGGGGAAAAAAAAAACACCCTTCACAGTTTCCTCACAATCTCTTCTTCCTTCTTTCATCGTTTCATTGCGTTTCTTCGGAGAGAAAGTCCTGATGCTGTGCCTGGAAGTGTACACTCTTCCGCGACCCACGCGTGGGATTCGAGTCGGTCGACGGGCGGCCGCCAGACGAGGTCGACATGGGCGAGGCCTCCTCCAACGTCGGGCGAGCCCCGCTGGACGGCGTGCGCGGCTGATACAGCGCCGACGACGACATGCGCGGACTGCGCTTAACAGCCTCCCCTCCTTCGCCCTCCTGCACAGAAGAAGAAGAATAAAGTTGATGATCGTCACGCGAGCCGCCGTGGCGCGCGTTTATCGCCTCCATGCGGCCGCTGTGACGTCGGCGATCGGCACGTTCCCGCTTCTGCGCCGCAGCGAGCTCGGCCAGCTGTGCCGCCATCAGCCGGCGGAAGCTGCGCGGCATCAGCACGAGCGTCGCCGTGGTGTCGTTCACCTTGCACACCCCGACAAGCTGGTGCGCCTCCTCGAACATGTTGTTGCGCAGCGAGATGATGATGAACTGCGCCCCGCGTGCCTGCCGCAGGACGTAGTTGGCCACAATGGAGACATTGCGAAAGTCCAGGGCAGCATCGATCTCGTCCATGACGTAAATGGGCGTGGGCTTGATGTAGTGCAGCGAAAAGATAAGCGCCAAGCTGGAAAGCGTCTTTTCTCCGCCAGACAGGTTCGAGATCTGCTTCCACGACTTTTTGGGCGGTCGCACGACAAAGTTAATTCCTTCAAACGGATCGTTCACGTCGACCAGTTCCATATCCGCGTCACCGCCGTGTGTGAGCAGCTGATACACCTCCTTCAGCCGCATCCGAATCTCCTCAAAGACGCGCATGAAGGCCGTCCGGCGCGTCTCCTTCAGGGTCAGCAGCTCCGTCTCCGCCTCGTCGGAGAGCGCCTTCTTCGCCTCGTAGTACGCCTTGGCCTGACGGTGGGCGACGTCGCGCTCCCGCCACAGCGCGACGGCGCGAAAGTCAATCTCGCCATGCAGCCGCCGCGTCTCCTCGCTCAGCGCCTTGGCGAGATGGACGGAGCGGTCGTAGTCGCAGCCCGCCAACTCGGCTGGGCTAAGCCGGAAGGACATCGACCGCAGATCCACACGCGCCCGCTTGGCGGGTCGTGCTGACGCGGTGTTGCTGCTATCGCGACCGGGGTGCGAACTGCTCGCGGTGGACTGCTGTGAGGGTCGGCGACGGTGGCGGCGCGTAGCCGCATTGCCAGCGGAGACACTTTCGTCCTCGTCTGCGTTGTCCTCTTCATCTTCGTCGTTGTCGTCGTCTTCGTTCCGCTGCCCGGACGTCGCGCCCGGATGACTTGCGCTGTTGCGTCGAGCGCGCTTGCGACGACCCGCATCACCCTTCTGCCCCGCCTCCCCCGCAGCGTCACTTTCTGCATCCTCATCCTCGTCCTCATCCTCATCATCATCGTTATTTGCTTCGTCGTCTCCCTCATCTTCTTCGCCGCCCAGCTGCAACGTCTCCATGCCGTACAGCTCCGCATTCTCGCGGATCTTCTCCTCGCAGCCTTCGATCTTCTGCTGGAACTTCGACAGCTCCTGCAGCGCATCCGCGATCTTGACGGCTTCGGTCTGCCGGTAGCGCTGCTCGTCATCGAGCTTCTTCTGCGCGTTTAGCGCGGCACCGTTGATCACCGGAATCGCCGCTCGCGCGTCCTCGGCGGCCGCCTGCGCATTCGCGAGTTGCGTCTCGGCGCCGTTGAGCTCCTTCACAAGGACTTCGAGGGCCTCGACGCACTCCTTCACCTTTTCCTTGACGTTGTCCTGCGCCTCCTCCTCCAGCTTCTTCAGCTGCGTGTCGTACTCGGCAATATCGGCTCTCTTGCGCTCCTGCGTGGCGCGGTGCTTCTGCGCAAGGCGGCGGCAGCCACGCAAACTGACCTCCTCCGCCTCCACCCGCTCCTGCTCTTTTGTGAGCGATGCGCTAACTTCTTTGAAGCGTGCCCCGCCTGCCTCGTCGACCTCCTTCTCGAGTCGGGCAACATCGGCGTGGTGGGCGATGCGCGACTTCTCCGCCTTCTCGAGCGCCGTCTCGCAGTCCGCCACAGCCGCCTCGTACGCGGACTTCTTCGACTGCCACGCCTGCTGCGCCTGCGCCAGCTCCGCCTCCAGCGCACCGGAGCGCGCGGCGTCGCTGTCGAGCTTGGCGACCAACGTGTTCAGCTCGTGCCGCATCTTCCGCACCTGCTCGGGGGAGAGGTGCGACTCCTGCTCGTGCAGCTGATGCAGACGTACGTTGAGCGCTCGCTCCTCCTCCGCTGCCTGCACAAGATCCTGCTGGAGGCGCTGCAGATCTTCTTTGATGGCCTGCTTGTCCTGCGGAGAGCGCGCCGCCTTCAGCTTGGCGCCACGCGGGGCCGCGCCGCCACCGGTGATGGCGCCGGACGGCTCGACCAGCTCCCCCTTCACGGTCACGACGCGGTGGCGCTGCCCATTCGATTGGCCGGCTGCATTGTGGTTGTGGTGGCCACCGAAGGCGGTTTCCCGAGCCTCTGTCAGCGTCTCCACGACCAGCGTGTCGCGCACCGCCTGATAAAAGACGGAGCGGAACTTCGGGTTTGTCGGCTGGATCAAATCAAAGAGGCGCCGCGCCTTCGGGTTGGGGGCCTGAAACGGGGCGGCCATGCGTTGGCCCATCTCCCGCTCTACCTCGCTGACGACCATCATCGTCGCACGGCCGATGTTGTTGGCTTTCAGCAACTCCAGCGCCGCCGTGGCGGTCTGGCGGTCCTCGACCACGTGAAAGCCCCACGCGTTGCTCGCTACCCCGGCTGCAACATCGTAGGCGTCGTCGATGCGGCCCAGCTGCCGCAGCGTGCCGTAGTAGCCCTTCAACGCGCGCTGCGCCAACAGAAACTCCATCGCCCGGTCATCAGCCTCGCCGTCGCGGTAGCTGTTCTTGAGCTCCTGAATCGAGTTGTTGATGGCGTACTTGCGCCGCGTGCTCTCCCCGATCTGATCCTGGAGCCGCAGCACTTCCTCCTGCACGTCTTTGCGGTCCACATCGCGCAGCAGCTTCTCCAACTCCTTCACCCGTGCCTCCGTACGACTTGTCGAGGCGGCCAGCTCCGACAGCTGCTGCTCTTTCTTCGCCGCAGCGTCAGCGAGTCCGTCCAGGCGACCCTGCGCGGTGCGGAGTTGCTCCTTCGCCTCTGTCACGGCACGCTCGTACGGGGCGAACTGCTGCTTCTTCTCCTCCAGCGACTGCCGCAGGGGCCGCAGCTGCGGCAGCAGCTTCTCAGACATGGTGTCGTACTCAGCCTGCAGCGACGCAACGGCTGCCGCGGCCTCGTCTTGGTTCTGCTGGTGAATCGCCGCCTCACGCTCGGCGTCCTGCTGATGCAGCATCGCACGCTGCAGCTCCTCCTTGGCCTTGCGCAGCTGATCCACCACTTTTTTGCGCGCCTTCTCTTCTTGGTCGGCGCCGGACTTCACGTGCTCGAGCTGAGCTTCCGCGGCCTGCTTGCGTGTCCGCACGCCGTCGCGCGCCTTCTGCGCCTCCGCTAGGGCCTTCTTCGCCGCCACGGAAGCTTCTTCAGCCTTCGCTTTCTCCTCTCTTTTCTGCACCACCTCGGCTTCCATGTCGGTGATCCGGGCGTCGATCTCCGTCAGCAGGCGCCGCGGCTCCTCGAGTTTATCCTCGATGCCGCGCATGCGCAGCTGGCACATGACGATGAGCGTCTTCTGCAGCTGGTTGTCCTTCGTCACAAAGGACAGCGTAGAGTTCTTGGCGTCGTCCAGGGCCTCGCGCTCAGCCTTGAGTTTGCGCTCCTTGTCGAGCGCCTCGAGTCGCGCCAGCTGCGCCGTCTCGGCCGTCGTCGTCATGTCGGAGATGCGCTGCACGAACTCGTTGGTGCCGATCAGATCGTCCAGGTACTCGAGCAGGCCCTCCTCACCTTCTTTTTCCGCTTTTGGTTTCATCAGCGCGATTTGCTCCACCTCGCCTTGCAGGATCAGAAATCGGTTGTGCTCGAGGTCGACGCCTTGCGTGATGAGACACTCCATCACCTCTTTTTGCGTGCTGCGCGTCCCGTCGATGTAGTACTGCGAGACGCCGCTGCGGTAAACCTCGCGCTTGATGCGCAGCTCGCTGTTCGCAACTTCCTGCCGCTGATCTGGGTCTTTCTCCTGCGCTGTCGTTTCCACCACCTTCACAAAGTTCACCGTGACGGAGGCGTAGGACAGGTTCGGGTGCGCCGCGGAGTTGTGAATCACCTCCGCCAGCTTGTCCAGCCGCAGTTTTTTTGCGTTGCGGCCAAAGACAAAAAGCATCGAGTCGATCACGTTGGACTTGCCGGAGCCGTTGGGGCCGATGACGGCCGTGAAGGTTTTGTGAAAGGGCCCGATGCGGTGCTGGCCGAAGTACGACTTGAAGTTCTCCACATCGATGTCGCGAATCACCAGCCGCGTGTGCGGTGCCGCACTGTCCGCCTCGAGGCTTCCGCTGCTGCCGTCGCTGCCGCCGTGGTGGAGGTGCGTGGAAGATTGCTGCGCGTGCAGGGCGAGCTGGGAGGCGGGCAGGATGGAGGGGATGAGGTCGAGATCGGTGCCGCTGCTGCGGGTGGAGAAGAGCTCTGCGTGCTGGTGCGAGGAGCGACGATCCATGGAACGGCGCTCGTCCTCTGCGTCGGACATCGCATTCGAAAACGTCTCTTCGTTGTCACTTCCACTTCCGTCACTCTCACGCTGCTGCTGCTGCTGCAACTGCTCCTGATCGTGACTGTCATCGCCATCATTCTCTGCACCTTCCGTACGATCAGCGACGCTTTGCGCACCTGCGGTGTTGTTTTCCGGCTGAACACGATGATGAGAAGCGCTGTCATTCCTGTCGTCGTGCTGCTCGTTGCGGGCGGAAAACGGCACCGACTCGCGCTTTACTCGTGTCACCGGAGGCTCTGCCGCGTCCTCCTCTCTTGCCATCTGGCGAGTGACTTCGGCTTCTTGATCCTCTTCGTCCGCGTCTCGTAGCTCAACTTTGATGGAATGCGTTCGATCCGCCTTTAGACGGGCATTAGGATCGAGCAGAGCTTCGTCAGAGGCGTTGCGCGCCCCGCGGGCTTTCCCGCGCTTCGGAGGCATCTCGGGCTTGCGTTGTTTCACGCTGTTCCTCCGTTTAAAGTGTGTGCTGAACTATAGCTGCTTCAACAGCGTTGCAGAAAAAAACAATAAACAACAGAAAAAGAGAGAGAAAGAGAATGAATACTCTAGAATGATGGCGTTTTTTCTGGTAAAAAGAAGAAAAGACGTATGGAAAAGAGAGAAAAAAAAAAAGAGCTGTGCGGTTGCAGTTGATTGTGCAAAGCAGAAGGCTGTCCAATTCTTTTCTAGTGAGATTGCTGTGCTTGGATCTATGGTGCTACTTTTGTGCGATTAACAGTGAGCTGTGGCACGCACACGCAAACTTTTTTTTTTGATCTATCTATTGATATATCTGTAAAGTGGACAATTAAAATGATTTTAGTAATAACAGAAATAATAATAAGAAACATAAGCAAAATCAGCGCATCGTATGCGACGAGATAAACAACGAGAACACCAGAGGAAAGGGGAAAAGTGAAAGTGACAAAACAGATATTATTAATGAGCTCAGGAAAAAAGAGGGAGGCATTTAAAAATGCACTCTACCAAACAAAAAGAAAAGAGCATTAGTTTAGTGTAACTCAGCACCAGCGACCACGAGAAAAACATTTCTCAACAGCATAGAACATCGCAGATTAATTTTTTTTTTCGTGTCAGCAACAATAATAATAATTATTATTTTTATTATTTTTTTTTGAATAATTTTTAATGTTATTATTTTTGGCTCCGTTGCAGGATTGGCAACGCCTTTTACGTTCACAGCAGAGTAAGCAGCATGCAAAGAGCAGTAAAAAGCAAGTCGAGAATAATAAACAAAACGCAACACTTGTCCGTTTTTTTTTGACGAGTCAGATCTTCAACAATTGAGTAAGCCAACAGATATTGAAGGATAAGAGGACGATCTCACGCGGGGAGACGACAGGCTTCAAACGTGCGTGATACAAGAATTTGGCGCTGCTTCAAAAGAAAACAGCGCACCACCTTGACACGCACTCGCCATTACTATCACACACCGACAACAAACCACCCCGATATCACCTGTGACTATGCTATTGTAGTTTTCCATCAACACACAATATAGGTCAACAAAAATTCTTTTTGATTTCAACAAGATATCTTGTTTCCCTTCTTATACATCACATCGAGCCTCCCTTTTTTTTTGTTACTTCTGAGACTTTTCACGCACGCCCAAAAGCTCACTTTACCGATCCTTTACATTAATCTCGGCCACCCTTCAAGCCAGAACACACGCACATCATTCGACCAGCCACGCGTGTGACTGCTCGAGTGCGGCTGGGAGGAAGGTGGACTGAATTACAATCCATTCAAGGTGAATATTGTGTTCTTGTAATGAATCAAATAAAAGGTTAGAGAAAGAAGAAAGGGAAGAACAAAGATATCGAAGATTTGCACGAAAACAGAAAAAACCGTCAAAAATAACAACGGACCTTTAAAAGTCACAAATAACAGAAGCATTCTTGAACTGCACGAAGAACCCAAGCAGTTAATTAATCAACAAGAACATTCCCATATCTTAAAAAAAGAGGTTTTTGTTTCTTACTGTTTTCTAGTTTTGGAAAACCACAGCTCCTTGCTCTCTTTCAACATACTTTTTTATTCAGTTTTCATTAAATAAACAATACGCTATTGACTTTCGGTCACAGCGAACGGCTGTCAACCACAATACGAATAAAAAAAAAGTTATCTAGTCAGTGAACTTAGCGTTAAAATTTACAAATTAAGACTTCACTGCTGCAATGCTTCTCTCCTCACCCGCGTCTCCTCAGCAACGTCGAAACGCTTGAGTTTATTTATCCATTTTAAAAGGGCTCTTTTGCAAACAGTTGTCGCAACGCCGCAACATCCACGCGTGGCTCACCGCCGTTCACGCCAGGCTTGCTGCGCCGCATAATTTGGCGTATGTCTTCGTTCAAACTGTCCAACTCCTGACCTGGCGGAAAGAGGGGAACGGGGCAGTGCGGAATGTGCTCGCCAAAGAGGCATTGTTGGTGCTTTGATAAGGCGCTGAACACGTGCCAGTTATGGTACTGCACCATCTTCTCTGGCGGAGCGAAGAGGAGTAGGTAGGTGAGGTCACCAGCACACTCGCTTTCTGGGTTCGGGAACAGCAGCTGCGTGCAGGCGAGGACAGTCATAGGCGACAGCTTTCTTTCGTGCGCTAATTCAAAGAACCTCTTCTTCTGCTGCTCCGCCGTTACCGTTGCCCGCTCCTTCCAAAATTCGATTGCTTCCCTTTCCGCAACTCTCCATGTTGAAATCGCATCCTCGCCACGTTCCGCAACCGCAGCCTGGACAAGAATGTTGAATTGCCTTTCGGTGATTAATGTTGCATCGAACTGCCCCAATAAACTGCGCACCTCCTCGCTAAGCGGCTTTGACATTGTAAAGAGGAAGCACGACAACAAGTCGATCGATAGTTAAGATCCCCTACCTTGCTGTATATTGTACTTTTCATCAAAAGGGATGGAAAACACAAAATTTGAAATTGGCAATTTGAAGTATTAGAAATTTCGGTCAACATCACTTTTCTTTTAAAACGTAACGATCCAGCTTTCTTCAGTCATAGAAAACCCACGAAGAGCACCAACGCACTCGAAACCAACAAACTCCGTAACG